>CM074957.1:19615547-19637475 GCA_037577455.1 Pangasius macronema | reverse complement strand
TGCTAAAGATTACATTAAGCTAGCTAACACAACCTGACAGACTGTCTTGAATTTGCTAAAGATTACATTAAGCTAGCTAACACATCCTGACAGACTGTCTTGAATTTGTTTTAAAGATTACATTAAGCTAGCTAACACAACCTGACAGACAGCGTAAGTAATTAGTAGCCAACATTTTAATGGTTAAATTTATCTAGTCCACATAACACAACCTGAAAGACTGCGTAATTACTAGACAGAAATAGTTATAAAGATTATATTAAGCTAGCTAACACAACCTGACCGACTGCATCATTTATTATAGCTAACTATGTTAGTCAGTTTACTCTTTGATTTAAAAGCTAATTGTATTAAAAATGGCCACTTACGCTTTTCACCAAATTGAGAAATTAGCAAGCTAGCATTAATGCCACGTGCACAGTGGGTTAAAAACTACTACTACTAATAATAATAATCGTTTATCAGGGCTTCAGACATCATGTAATAATCTTCATATGATGCTCGAGTGTGTTCTTACCTGCACGTTTTCTCGGACCAGCCCTTCTCCTTGGCCCTGATGGAGATCTCGTAGCGTAGCCGTTGTGCTAACTCTGCTATTTCCTTCTGCAAGGCTTCAATCTGGCTGAGACAAAGACGATCTCGCAGTTATTCACGACCCATTTTACTGATCCAGAATCAGCTCACAAGTACATGCTTCTAGTGCAAAATCAGCAATAAAATAAAAACAATCTGAAATCAGCGCAATGACGTGTTCATTAGAGCATTTGCTAATTCGCAAAACGCCAAGCACTGATCCCAGATCGACACTAACAACTCAACGATATAAAGGTAGCGATGAAAATCAAACGTTTTCTATATCAATAAATCAACATTTAAGCTATTTCCGATAAAAACTGTGACGTTCTATTAGCTAGTATTAAAGCGCACATTTGAGTACGTTGTTTCTATAGCAACAGCATGATCACAGGGCACATAACGTAAATCTAAGAATAAACAGATTTCTAAAAAAAAAAAAAAAACGAATGAAAAAAACTCACATATATATATTGCTGATTTGGTGACGTTTTCTCTAAAGAGATGTTTAGTTAGCATTTATGGAAGGAGTCTCCAGTGTCAAGCTGCGTTTTCTTGTCCTGAACGCCTGCTTACAGCTGCTATAACGTAACATTCGTGGACGTTTGACAACATTAAATGTAACTTTAAAAGGATAAAAAGTACATCATTCTTGAATAACTACAACATTTTCATTGCAAGTAAATTACTGTCGTATATAAGAGGAATAAAACACCTCAGGACAGGGAAATAATCTTTTTCGGGGTAGTCATGGTAACTCTGCTTCATCACACCACGCTGTTGTTTACTAGTTTCCTATAACAGCGTGACACCGAGGGGTTTATTCCACTTACGTGATTACAATTTTCCAACTCTTTACTCTCTTAAATAATATGAAAGGATTAATTACAATATTAAAAAAATGATCTACAAGGCAAAAAAAACAACGAATTCCAGATTAACTGCATTCTCCACAGAAATGTGACCCATGACTCTGAGCGCTTTTTGAACGACGGCCAAAAGCGAGAGATTAAAACCAGCAACGGCGACGTGGGGAAAAAAAGAGCCGCTGGGAAAAGCTTGATTGTGAGAACACAGTCAGAAGCACAGACTCCTCTGTGAACCATAAGATGATGTATATATGAAAAAAAAGAACTCAGGAAAGAGTCTTGAACATAAACAGTGCAGATGTTTAGGATGAGATGGAGATAAACATCTCATTCGCCGATCGTCAGAGCAGAAGCCTGCGTGTGTGAGCTCGGACTGTTTACTTCACTCAGGCACAGATATTCACCACAAGGTCAGCAGATTTCCAAGAAAGAAAAAAAACAACACTGTAGTCGTACTACGTCTACATCTCTCCCAGATTGGGGGATGAGAACATGCGAGGGAGGGAAAGACACAATTTTCTACAAAACATGGAGACTGAGAACGAGTCTAATCAGGAGTAGGATCGGACTGTCACAGATGTATCCAATTAAAAAAAAAAAAGAATCCAATCTTAGATCTGTTTCACACGTTATGGATACTTGTGAACGGCGTTGCCATGGTTACGATCACTAGGTCAAATAGGTACGTGAATTGTAGTGTGAGTCACAATCATTTTTGCATCAGTTCATCATTTTGAATCATTTCTGAATCCTTTTTGAATCAGTTGAATCATTTGTGAATCAGTTGAATCATTTGTGAATCAGCTGAATCATTTGTGAATCAGCTGAATCATTTGTGAATTATTTTTAATCTTTTTTGGATCAGTTTAATCATTTTTGAATCAGTTGAATCGTTTGTGAATCAGTTGAATCATTTGTGAATCATTTTTAATCTTTTTTGGATCAGTTTAATCATTTTTGAATCATCTGAGTCATTTTTGGATCAGTTTTGAATCATTCTGAACCAGTTGAGTCATTTTGGAATCATGTAAAATGATTCATCTCAACTATGATTCATTACATTGATATGATTCAATCGATTCAGTCTGTAAAGTTTAGAGCACTTCTCATGTTTCGGATCTTGAGTTCTTTGTGTCAATATTATGTACGTAAGTGAAAATGATCCCTAAATGTAATTTTATAGACTTCACCTCAAAAAGAAGCACCTTTAAGTCAAGACAAGAATATTAATCTCTATGCCATTATTCCGCATGCAACATTTTCTTCTTTCTTTTATAAAGCTAATCCTAATTTCCTTCCTAATTCTTTGCTACTTCAGACACATTCGGTCCATTGTGACATTATTCATAAGCCTTCTTGTTTTTGAGTTATTGAGGTTATCATTCTTTGTGACCTTTGTGATGATGACGGCCTGGTAGACGGCGAGCGGCAGAGTGACGGCGGTGCGCAGCGCCAGCGTGGTGCAGATGATCCCCGCCCACCACGGCAGCGCCGTCATCTCCTGGCTGGAGATCAGGAGCTGCTCGGTGAAGTGGACTGGAGCGGAATCCGCCACGTTCTCGTACCACCCGGATCCGGACGAGCTCACGTGCCTCACGCTGCACGGCTGCAGGTGCAAAGCCGGCACGAACGTGACGCGTCTGGAGCCGAGAGAGCGAGCAGGTCGGGGTGTTGAGTCTGTCCTGAACACGCCCTGAGAGATGCATCTCACCTGCGGTTTTACTGTCAGCTGGACACCATGGAAATGTGACCATAAGGATCCAGGAAAGGAGAGTTTCAAGCGTGTCATGGTCGCGAGCCTGAGAAAAAGAAGACGGATTGATTGTGTTGCAACAAAAGCGTTATATTTTACTACGTTATACTACGTCACATCACTTCGAAACTGAATGTATAATAATAATTACAGTATAAGAAGTTAAACTAGCTGATAAACACTGTGGTTTCATTTTATTTAACATCAACATCAGCATATATGTTTAATATTTCTATAATGTCGCTATTTCGTAGGGCTGAGCAAAATGAAAATATCAATACTGTGATCAATTATATCTCAACATGCTTTTCTGACATATCGCAAACATCGTGATATCTTCTTGTGCAGTTTTTTTATGCTTTTAAAAAAAAATCTAATTACAAACTGAGTGGAAGCAACTAATTTGTTAAAATTGTTAAAATCCTACAAATGCAAAAGGTTATAATTTTTACAGATTTTATCAGTGATAAATAAAAACATTTAAATAATAATAATAATAATAATAATAATAATAATAATGAACGTATTAAATTGAACATTATATAAATCATCAAACAGTTTTGCTGGCAGATTGTGATAAATATCGACAGACGCCTAATATTTAGGTTTTTATTTAATCAATTAATTAGAAAGAATATTCATTAGATTAATTGATTATGAAAATAGTTGATATTTTTAATAAAATAAGAAATTCAGTAAAAATAAAATACAATAAAAGGCTCTAATATAAATATAGCATTTTAGTGTTTTAATAAGTTATCCAGCTTGGTTATTATTATTATTATTATTATTATTATTATTGTTGTTGTTGTTGTTTGTTTGTTTGTTTGTTTTTACAATTACAAAACTAAAAGGCCAAGTGCATCAAGCAAACTGTGACATTATTAATATTAATTATATATTAATACAGAATATTAATCCAAACTTCAAACTGCAAGTACATTTTATTCTGAAATATCTCTAATATTTAAAATAAGCGCCATCCACAGTGCCCTAAGCTAGCTCTAAAATGCTAACTTCTCTAAACAAACAGAAAAATCCTCACCTTCTGACATTATTCCACATCTTCTACAAAACAAGCGAACATTCTCCAATCATTTAATAAACACAACAATTATTATTATTATTATTACACATTATTATCTACCACTAACTGACATTTTAACCCGGTAAATGTCAGTGCAGCATGACAGGTCGGCGAGCAGATATGACGCAATTTGTGTGCGCCTGTTACATTATTGACGCTTCCGCTATGTTCTACTGTTACTATGGAGAGCTGAAGGACGTCCAATCATAAAGTGCGCTTGTGACGCATTAGCCAATCATAGAGCAGGAGGCGGGAGTTGTTGAGTTGTTGAAAAATATGCCTTTTGATTTATTGACAATTTTATTTAATTTAATGTAACTTTTATACAGCCATAGTATTCCTGAGAATGATTCAAATGACTAATATTAGGCCACAGAGAATTTCGAATCGTTTGTGTAAATATAAACAGTGTTAGAAAAAATATATATTTAAATATATACATTTTTTTAAAAAAAGGAGCACAGCGCCATCTGCTGGACACAAACGCTGTTTCATTAGTTCTGTAAATCTATTAACAATCGCTGTGTTTATGTGATGAAACATTTTTAACAATCAGAATTTATTCTGGTTAAATTATTACAGGTATACAGGCCGATGTAATATATAGAAGAAGAAATGTTTTTATGTTCTATAAGTTGTTTTGGTATACATATACATATATAATATCTTATCACTCTCACAGTACTGTTGAAATCTCAATTCTGATTGGTCAGCTGGTCTTACGTTACCATCTTGTTATGTTTTTGCTTCATTAGAGCTTATCACTTCCATTTTAGTTTACATATATGGACAAAAAAAGTGTAATAATGGGTGACGTTTTCTGTAAGGAGAAATTTATGGAAGGAGTCTCCAGTGTCAGCGCTTTGTAACAGTCAGAAGTAAAGCTGTAACTTTAAAGTTTCTGACACAGGAATTTAATTTTTCAGTTTAATCACTTTTACTCTAACATGACAAGCTGCGTTATTTTTTGGTTTTATTTAGTGAAGTGAAGTGAAGTGACTTTGTGGCCAAATGTGGTGACCCATACTCGGAATTTGTGCTCTGCATTTAACCCATCAACACAGTAGTGAACACACACACCCGTGAACACACACCCGGAGCAGTGGGCAGCCATTTTAGCCTTGGCACCCGGGGAGCAGTTGGGGGATCGGTGCCTTGCTCAAGGGTCTCACCTCAGTGGTGGTATTGAGGGTGGCAGANGACTCGAACCCACCACCTTCAGGTTCACCTTCGGGTTACAAGTCCGACTCTCAGACCATTAGGCCACGACTGCCCCAAATGATTTACTTCAAGAGAGAGGGGAAAAAAATGAATGGTGAGGGAAAGACTGTTTATAGCTGCTATAACTATTTTGTGCAGACATTCCCCATTAAACATTAAATGTTAAATGTAACTATAAATGCAGTGTTACATGTCGTTCTTTAATTAATAAAAGTCGTCATTATTGACAAATTGCTGTGGTATAAGAGGAATACAACAATAATGTAATAGGAAAATAATCAACTAATTATCAAATAATATTTTACGCTACAGATTATAGAGGCTGTGTAGTTAGTGTATGAAACAACTGAAATAGGAATAAAAAATAAACAAAGAGTAAATTAATAGAATTAACAGAATTAAAGTTAAATATCAATGATAAAAATGATATTTATCTGTTCTCACAGTGTTGTCCCTGTAAAGTTGTTGTCCCTGTAAATGGTTATAAATCAACAAATGCAATAAATCAACAAAAAACTGCTTCCCAAACAGAATAAATAATTCATACAAAAAATAACGGAAATAATGCACAATTGTGATTTTCAGCGCTCAAACTTTAATTTTGTTGTTTTAAAAAACATCAGTTCCAGACTGAAGAATGAGGTGAACCGTGTGAATGATAATAAACACTGCTGCTTATAATCACTGCAATCTTTAATTACAGAGAATGTAAAATGATCCCAAATCTAATTCATAATGTCTAATGTCTTGTCATTGGGCTGCAAAGCAGGTCAAAGGTCAAAGTGTTTTCCTGACCACACGCCGCTGTCGGTTGTTGGCAGCCGGTTTGCGCAGACGCAGCCGGCGCAGTCGGAGCTGCAGCTCTTTGGGAATCTTCCCCCCCTTGGCGAGGATCTCACGCAGCCTCTGCTTGGGCGTTTTGGATAACTGGAAGTCGCAGATGGTGGGGTAGTGCTCGTATTCCACCCTGCAGGAGCGAGTGACCGGCACGTATCCCTCCGCCGTCACCGTCACCTCGTAGTCCCCGGGGTTCAGCAGGCGCCAGTAATCCCCGTCAGATGCTGGAGATATAAGACGTTATATAATTCTGGATTCTGATTGGTCAGAAGGTGTTCAAATCACAGATTTATATTAATGCGCTCAGTCTAATACGTTTCTATAGAAGCTCTTTTTGGTATTATTCATAGATCACAGAGCTTAATGATGTCGTTTTACGCCAACATACAAAGATTTGCGTGTGTTTACAAAAAAGATTTTGGGTGAGGAACTTACGAAACAGCGCTGGTTAAAGTAGTAAATGACATTCACTTGCTGTTTATATACTCACGGTTCTTCTCAGCCCATTGCGAAGTCTTGCCTTCTTTCTAATTTCAGTTCAGCCTTCATATCTCGTGTTTGGTTTTTCTGGTTTCTGATATGTCCCTTGTGTATTCCTCTTGCTTTGATTGCAGATTGTTTGTCTGTGTAATTTGGGCACTTTTGCCTGTTTTAGGACTACGATTGTGTCCTGTGTTTATTCCAAAATCAACTCCACACTTGGGTCTTACCCAGCGTCTAATTTCAAGTTTGTTCTGTTTGATTTCCCTCACCGGATCTGATATGATGGTCGATGTCGTCGACTTTAATGATGGCGTCTGCAATTCCAGCCTTGGTGTCTCTGTCCTTTATGACTCCTTTAATGCCTCGGTGGACCTGAGGAGCATAAAAATTGAATATATATATATTAAATATATATATAATATATAATATATAATATATATATAATATATAATATATAATATATTTAATATATAATTTATAAAATTTTTTTTAGATTTGTTCACTCATTCAGTTCAGCAGGTTGGATTTATTACCTGCTCCATGTAGATCAGCAGCGATTCTCTGTTGTTCTCCCATTCTGTGGGCAGCTCACTGGCGTGAGGGAATTTATCACACGAGAGCTCGACCGTCACCTCAAAACAGTTCGTGTGAAGGTAGCTGAAATCGTTCATGCCTGTAGATGATAAAAAAAATCACAGCCGTCCATCTCACTATTAAGAGGATGTTGTGAAAACACAAAAACAGCTGCAGAGTAGTTAAATTGTTCAGCCATATAATCCAGGATAATTCAAGGATAATTGTGCACCTTCAGCAGTTTATCAGAATAATGTAGAATTACAGAATTTTTCCACTTTAAAGCGGCAATATGTGACATTTCGGGCTTTAGAGAAATGGAGACCTCTCTGCAACTTTGCATTATACTGCAAAGCTTTACTTTAAGTTCCCTTTAACAAACATTATTTTCCTTAACTAACATTATTTAATTATTATGATAAGTATGGTGAAGTTTTTTTTTAAAGTAAGGAGTCTCCAGTGTTAGCGCTTTGTAACAGTGAGAGGTAAAGCTTTAACTTTAAGTTTTCCGACATCTTCAGGACAGAGGAGTTTACGCATCTAACCTGCTTCTTTTGAAATTTCCTGAGGATGGTGACGGAATTTCAACAGGAAGTGGACAAAGGCATGTCATATACAACTTTTATCTTTTTTTAGATACCCACTGCCAGGCACCGTGTGCCAGTCAGCGCCGTTTACGATGTTGTTTTGCCGAGTGAAGTCCTTGTTGTGGCACGGCCGGCGGTCTGGATTGGACATGACGTGGTTGGTGCTGGCGTAGACGGTTGCGAGCCAGCGGAAGAAGCTGTCGTCCGGGGTGGGCGTGTGTTCGCGAGGAGCCCAGTCTCGCGCCATGTCGAACGGGTACGTGACCACCAGCTCACCGCCATGCAGGTTGGCGCTCAGTACGAAGGGGATCGACTGCATCCAGCTGATCACGGCGCGTGTCTCCGGGGCCACCTTCACCCGTCCGTTAGTAAACAACGACACAATGTCACTGATGTGATACAACGTGTTTTATCCTTTACTTTAAGTTCAAGTTTAAACATGTTTATATACTATTGTAATGATTTACAGATACAGGATTGACAGAAAGTTGACTTCCTCATGAAACGCACTCACCAAAGCGTCCTTCGATGTGTACTGGTCAGGAATAGGGATGTAATGGTTGATGAGTTTGGACTTGTCTGTCTCCAGCTCCATGGCGTCCCACATCACGGAGTTCAGATTGGCGAAGTTGTTGTTCATGTCATAGCCTCTGTAGCTGAAACGTCCCAGAGCCCAGCCGGCTAGCTCGGATCCCTGAAGGCGAAACAATACACACTCATCCAAATACAGACTCAAACACATGGGTCAGGTTTCCTATCAGCATCGTGAAGTCCGGATGAAGTTAGTGTCCATGAGTTACCTTAAGGACGCAAGCTATGGTGTGAATGTGAATAGTGATGTTCAGGAGTGTGGGACTGACCGCACCTTCTTGTAGGCCATCTCGTAGCCGTCGGGGTTCATGGAGGGCAGCAGGTGGATGCGAGTCTCTTTAACTAGATGGACTATGCGCTGGTTGCCCTGTTTGTATTCCTGACAGATGTACTGCATCAGGTTCAGGAGCAGCTCTCGCCCCAGAACCTCGTTCCCGTGCATCCCTGCCACGTAACGGAACTCCGGCTCACCTGTAGGGGGCAGCAGCTCACTTTTACTATTTAGACACGTCCAACCTACAGTACTTCTACAGAGTGGTTTGAGTGTGTAACGCTTAAACTGAGGTGTCAGGGTGTTTTGTGGTGCTGTGATGAGTAGAGTTAGCGTACACATTTCTTTAATACCATACAAAAAATATTCAGTAAATTTAGTTTTTTCTTTGGAAACTTATTATTAGTTTTTCTGTAAAGCACTAATGCAAAGGACATAGTATAAAAAGAAGTAGGGTGCCAAGACTTCTGCACACTATTGTCCTAGCAAAGTGACTTTAACAAGTTGAACATAAAATATCCAAACGTGAGTCACGTTTCCTTTTACATCATGCCCCTGGTTTGGTGCGTGTGTGTCTCTTACCTGGTGAAGAGATCACACCAGGATGCACTTACAGGAAGAAGGCAAGCCGGTGGAGGCAGTGTGATGCTCTGGGCAATGTTCTGCTGGGAAACCTTGGATCCTTGCATTCATGCGGATGTTATTTTGACACATACCACCTACCTAAACATTGCTGCAGACCAAGCACTTCTAATGGCAGTGGCCTCTTTCAGCAGGATAATGCTTCCTGCCACACTGCAAGAATCGTTCAGCAATGGTTTGAGGAACATGGACAAGGACAAAGAGGTCAAGGTGTTGACTTGGACTCCAGATTCCTCAGATCTCAATCCGATCAAGCATTTGTGGGATGTGCTGGACAAACAAGTTTGATCCATGGAGGTCCCACCTCACAACTTACAGGACTTAAAGGATCTGCTGTTAACGTCTTTGTGCCAGATACCACAGCACAGCTTCAGAGGACTTGTTGAGTCCAAGCTTCGATGGGTCAGAGCTGTTTTGGGAGCACAAGGGGGATCTGCACCTATATATACCTACATAGACCTATACATATATATATACCCACAATATTAATCTTTCATTTATAGAAGTATAAAATATATTAAAAAAAAAAAAACACCTAGGATCCTAGGTTGAAAAGTGAGATCCTACATCTGACCGGTGAAAAAATGAAAAGAAAGACATAACAAAGGTTTTAAGTAGAACCTCTTTAGGAAGCTACGAATCCTTAACTGTCAAAACACATCCTGCAAAACCATTTTGTCCAAAAGAATGTAGTGTTAGTATATGAAACCTGAACAAATAGAAATAAACAGTTTAAAGTATAATATTCATGGATATGCAAATGATAGAGAAGTGTTTTAAACTCACTGCAGCCCTCAGCTACTGAAATGCTGAAACCTGAGATTTTCACAGGAGAAGCTAACAGCTACATTACGGTAAAGGAACAGATGTGAGACTAATGAAACACGACCTCAGTGCCTCTCTCTCTCTCTCTCTCTCACATACATCTCTCTCTACTCCCTCTTTTAGGTCTCCACTAACAGAGCGGTCTGAAATCTGGCACCTTCCCTAAAACAAAGTGCTGCACTGCATCAAAACACTCCCACATACGCCTCATAACGTGGGGAAATCCATGAAATTGGTAACATAAACACTCAAAAGTCAAACATTCTGTAGAAGTAAGAAATATGTAGAAATAGTGACATATACTTTGAAAAAATCAGATTCTTTCAGTCTCTCAGTTGACATTTTCTTTAGTATTGATTAGCAATCATATTTGGAGTATTCCTGACAGAGTTTACAGCTTTAGCTAACTTTTTGCTAGCTAGTTATAGTTTGTTAGCTTGCTAGCTAGCTAGCTCTGTTAGTCAGTTCACTGTTTAATATAAAACAGACAGTGTATAAAACTTGCTAGCTAGCTATCTTTAGTTAGTTAGTTAGCTTGCTAGGTTTCTCAGCTTGCTCTTAGGTACAAGAGCTAACGTGATAACACGAAGCGTAGCTGTGTTTTAGCAAGAGAAAATGAGAATAAATAAACCACAAACAAATCTGTACCTGTTCTGAACATGACTCTATAGATAATGGTTGATTAGCAGGAAATAAAGTCACACACTTCGACACCTTCTCGCAGCTTTTCAGAATGGCTGCACTGTGCTGTTTAGCTATCTGAGAAGGAACTATGTGTGATTTTGCTGCATCTTTACATGCCTGAGCTTGTGTTAAACAAATACAGATTTGGCTGTAAACTGTTTCTTGAACAAACCGGGTCTGTGCTGAACCTCAAAAGGGCTCTTTTTGAAGGTGAAGGTCTCCTCTCTGCCCTCGAGGTTTGGAGAACACTTCACCTATTCAGCATGGAGTCTTTCAGATTCCCCTTCAGGGAAGAAATCCAAGCCCAGCTCTCTGTGTTGACCTTTGACCTTAGCTCCAGTCACAGGATTCTTCCATTTTTAATATGAAAAGCATGTGTGCCATAAGCCTGGAACATGCTTCTTGAGTCACACAATGCTAAGAACCTGGCAACTTATTATATAATGGCACATAGAGTTCTCGATTCTGATTGGTCAGAAGGTGTTGATTCATTTTCTATAACAGCAGTTTCTATAGTTACAGCTCACTGATATGAGTAACCGTTGATATGGTAAGTTGATAAGCTTTCAGTATGGAGATGTTTATTTAACATTTATGGAAGGAGTCTCCAGTGTCAGCGCTTTGTAACACTCTTTATATATGATGTTTTCCGACAAAGTTTATAATTTAAAGTAAATTGCGATGAACTGTTTATTGTACTACAGCTTTGCGAGGCAATTTTATAGCGAACACAGATTCGACCAGGTTCTCTCTCACCCAGCTCGTGTTTGCCCGGGTTATCAGAGATCTCCATCACGTACAGTTTCAGGCCCATGAAGCTCTTCCCGATGCTGTAGATGCGTGTGATGTCCGGACAAGCCTCGTTCACAGACCTCATTAGCTTTAAAAGATAAATACAGTAAAGTGAGTGATGTCATAGGTAGTTCAATCTTCCAGTCTATAAAGGTTAGCAGAAAAAAATTATATGAATGAATAACCGTCTAAGATACTGTATCACGCTACATGGAAAAAAATTAAATGCGATATAACACTGAGGCAGTAGCGAATCTGCTAGAATATAGTTATTCCTGGCTGTAAAAATCCAATTTCCCTGATTTTTAAAATGGATTTTAAATACGTAACTATTTTAGATCAGGGAATACCGTCATGTTGACAATCCGTCGCACCAGAAGTTCTTATCCAGAACATCTCCTAAAGACATGAATTTTGCAGAAAGTTGTTGCTTTTTTTTTCCTGTTTATAAGCCAAAGCTGATTAGAGGGACATCAGAGGGACAGCTCATGTTGGACGTTTGGGGGACAAAGTTAGGGAGGCCAGATTAAGATGGTTTGGACATGTTNATAGGGATAGGTGGAGAGTGATGATTCGCTGTGGCGACCCCTGAAGGGAAAAGCCGAAAGAAGAAGAAAGAAGATAAGCTGAAATAAATGGACATGAACGTTAACGCTAGTGTCGACCGCTGTTCCCTGCTGGTTAGCGGTTATTTGCAGAGGACAGGATGAGAACAAGTAAGAGCCTGGAGTAATATTTGCTTTCTGGTGAGTGCGGTGAACCTCAAGTACACAGTCAGACACCAGGAACCCGAGCAGTGCTGCGAACTCTTCCAATGTACACTTTAATCCACGTGTTTCCCAAATGTGACAAGCAGGCAAGAAGAATCACGTTGAAATATTCAAGCGTTTGAGATTTCTTTGCCATTTTCTTGTAAGTTATAACTTAAAATGAGCATTTGATGAGATTTATACCACAGCATGGCCGAATGCTTGAAGCTGATCGGTGTGCATTAACAGCACAGGTAGTTCCGGCTGTAGCATAAACAATAGGTTAATATTAATGCGTATGATATCTAATACGTTATGGTTTCTATAGTAACAGCTCATACGCAGGGACTTGTACAGTGGACGCTTCACATAATCTATGGACTACTAATAAATGATTATTAAAAACGTGTTGTTGTTAACCAAAGTAAAACGTATAATCATTGACGTTTTGTGGGGACATTTGTTTATTAGGAAACATTTATTGAAGGAGTCTTCTAAGTGCTTTGTAACATTCTTGGTGCTTTGCGAAGTTCATCGGCACAGGAAAGTCTTCGGACAGAGGAGTTTACGCTTTCTGTAAACTGTGTGTTTTTTGTTTTTTTTTTGAGAGAGAGAGATATAGAGAGTAAAGAGAGCGACTGTTTCCTGTGAGAACAGGAACTAACTTGCCTCTCGGACGTTCCACAACATTAACTCCAACTATAAACTGTGAGGCGTTTTGTACATTATTAAATGAAACAGTGTAATTTGTGGTAAAGGGACACACAGTAAGTGGAATAACACACTCCAGACCGTGCTTTTATACAAAAATAATGCATTTTTTCCTAATAATGCTTCGTGCTGCATCACTCCCCCAGCTGTGCATTATGTTCATACAGCAGCATCCAGACTGCTACGTGTGCGTCAAGATGCCAGAAAGTACCTTCCTCATTTCCTTGTAATTGTGATGTCTGAAGTCCAGTTTGTCCTGTGCCTTTTCTTCCACTTGCCATTGGTAAATGTTATTTGGGTCTAAAGAGAGAGACGTTTAAGAATAAACACCATTAAACCTTATTTCACACAAACTTTGTAGAAATTATAAAAAGGTATTACCTATTGTAAGCCTTAGGCCCAAAGGAAGCTTTTCTCATGAGACCCAGGATTTTTAATGCTAAACAATTTTTAAAACTGGTGTAAAACACAATGAGAAGAATTTAATAATAACAATATTCTGGGTATATACAACCCCCCCCCCCCAAAAAAAAAAAAAAAAGAAATCTAACAAAACTACAAAGAAACTAATTAACTAAACAAACAAACAAACAAACAAACAAAACATGGAAACAAACAACTAAATAAAAACAAAACAAATGAATAGAAATACAAAAAAACAAAATTGATAAAAATAGAAAAACAAAATAGATAAATAGAAAACAAAGGAAAAAAACAATTAATCACATAACTAAGTACATTAATTAAACAAAAAAAAACAAATGAAAACAGACAAATCTACATAGAAAACAAACATAGGAAAATTATTAAAATAAATAAAACAAGAAGAAACAAATAAAAGCAACAAACCAAATAACGAACTAACTAAACTAACTAACTAACTAACTAACTAAATAAATAAATAAATAAAGTAAACAATAAAGATAATTTAAAAAAATCTTCATAAATGAATAAAATCAGTGAGTCCACATTATAATAATAAATGTATAATAATCAGCTGATTGTGTATATTAGCAATTACATAGAAAATATTATTAAAGCTCTACAAAGGAAATAAATTTAAAAAAAAAAAAGAAAAATATTTTCCCCAAAATTCAAGGAAAGTGGGCCTTAGATTTGTAGCCTCACTCCTAGATGTGAATTCTTACCACTTTCTATTCCTGAGGCTGAGTTAATATTCTTAAGCGGTGTAAATTTGTGATTATTACCCGGCAGCGCGCAGCCCAACACTTCCGCACGCAAGCAGATGGTTCCATTTTTAAACCACGTTTGTGGGTTGATCCGAACGAACCGTGCCACCACGGCAGCGGGGAAGATGGCCAGCACTGGAGTGTCGGGGTCCTGATTCCCCTCAAACACCTGTTAGCGTGAAAGATGGCTTTGAGTGACCTGCTCCAATTAGCCCAAACTAGCCCAAATTTCACTTGGCTAAGTAGCAACTGGTACTGTACAGCATCATAAATGCAGGGTAACGCTTGTTTACACACCTGGAAATGGTCCATTTGCCTCTGACTTAAATTTGGTTTCTTTTAGTAGAAACCAAACAGATTGTGTTCCATTGTTGTGTTAGCATGAAAGATTGTGCTCAGCTAGTCATCTAGTCCAGTACTGCATTTGACTCAGTGATGTTTGTTGTGATTTTGCTAGCCAAGTTTCACCCACAGTAATCTGGTGGTAAGCAAGAAGCGGTAGGCAGACAAGCTGTTTTTTCCAACAGAGCCACTTAATCAAGCTAACTGCTGCCAGCCACCATGTCCAAATGTGTTTCAGAGCCATCAGCGTGCTGCCAGGAGAGAGTCCTGCTGGCCGAATGATGGAGATGATACAGTGCCATGGTGATGCCTGAGCCAATACACATCAGCAGCAGCTAGTGAAAGTCTTTAGCTTTGTGTCGAGGAAACTGATGTAGCCGTCCTTACACTTAAATACAGTGATTAATAATAAAGATGGAGGATAAGAATGAAATGATAGGGTTGAAGAGCCTCTGGGTAAGTATCTGGCTAGGTAGTTAGCTTATGAAATGCTTCATCCATACATCTACAATGCTTCTTAACTGACCTACCCATCGTTATTCTTTCTAACTGGTGAGCCATCCAGCTATAAAGAGCACTCTCTATCTGTCCATAAAATCATGCATGCCCCAGCAATAAATCCATCCATCCATTCATCCATCCATCCATCCATCCATTCATCCATCCATCCATCATGCCTTCTGAGTACTCTACCTAACCAATATTTTCTAAATGCTCCATCTATCCATTCAGAGCACTTCCTATCTGCTCCAACCCATCCACCCACCCATCCATCCATCCATACACCTATCCATCAACTAGGTTTTCTAATTTCTTTACGAAAAAATTATGTATCCTCCTTTTCAACTCAGCATTCAGCCATCTATAACACCTACTCAGTTGATTCATCATTTCTCCTATATGCTTCATTCACATGGCTTCCAAAAATACTGCATCCTTCCATCCATTCATCCATGCATCACATTTTCTAAATGTTTCATCTCTCCATCTATAGCACTTCATAAATTCTCTATCCATCTATAGTACTTCTTAACAGCTCTATCCACCTATCATCCATCCATCCATTGTGCTTTCTAAATGCTTCACCCATTCGTAAGGCTTCTTAAATGCTTTATCCATCTATTTATAGCACTTTCTATCAGCTCCATCCATCCATCCATCCATCCATCTGCCTGATAACTGCTCCAACCATCCATCCATTCTTCCATTTATAAGCCTGTTAACTGCTTCATCCATCCATCTATGCACCCATCTTCTAAATGCAGCATCCGTCCATCCATCCATCCATCCACCCATCCATCCACCCATCCATCTCTCCATCCATTTGATTCACATTTTTCTCTAAATGCTTAATTCGTATGGCTTCCAAAATACTCCTTACTTCCTATTTGCTCCAACCATCAATATGTAAAACTTCCTACGCATTTCATTCCACTTTATGCATGCAGCTATCAATTTTAGGGTGTTTTAAATGTTGTCATCTTCTTTCTGTCCGTTCATCCTTTCATCACTAACATGCCTGATTTTTGAAACCAAGTTTTGAAACAGATGTTTGAAATTAGATTAAAGAAAATATCTGAAGTCAAGACTTGCAGTCATTGAGGAGCATAAATTTTGTATAATCATGTATTGCAGTATAATAATGCACTGCTTTGTCAGGAATTAGAAGTTCATGAATCTTACCGCCTCTTGTGTCCCGTTCATACAGGGCTTCCAGCTGATGGAGTCGTTACTGAACTGCACCTTGAAAGTTTCAACCCAATTCCAGCTACAGAAGAAACGTTAGCACACAGGATCAGCTACGAGCAGCAGATGTTGGTATGAATTTATCACTTTGCTAAGGTGAATGCTACGCACATACGGGTTTTTATAAATCATGTGTAATTGTTGATATGGTGAACTTTTCTTTGAGGAGACTGTTTTGTAGCATTTTTGTAAGGAGACTCCGGTGTAACCGTCAGAGCTAAAGCTGTAACTTTAAGTTTTCCAACTCAGGAAAGTTTTCAGGACAGAGGAGTATATGCTTTGAGATTTCTTGATCATCCTACCCCATCCTTTCTTATTTTCCTATACAGCACAAACCGGTGTATTTCATTAATGTGCACACACTTGGTGCCCATGTGGCTACATATGTCTCTGTGTAATGCTGTATGTTGTATGGTTTGCTACCTCCAGATGGAACTGCGGCCCTGTACGATGACCCCCGTAAAGCGAGTGGCTCTCAAAGCGTCGACTTGAAGCCACTGTTTCTTGTCTTCATGTAGTGCACACCAAGCTCCATCATAAATGTCCCCATCCTCAATACCGGACTACACATACAGGGCAGGAGAAAGTATTTAGCCGGAAGGAATGGGTTATTAATTAAACATAACAACCACAAAACATTCAGATGACAGTCTGGAAGATACAATTTATCATTTCTTTATAGCAGTGGTTCTCAAACTTTTTGTAGCCACAGCCCCTTTAGCTATTATTTATAGCTAATATATTTATTCCACAGATCTCCCTCAGTATGGATTTATTTCATGAATGTTGTTGTTGTTCTTCTTTCGGCTGCTGCTGGTAGGGGTCGCTACAGCGGATCATTGGTCCGCATATTTGATTTGGCACAGTTTTTACAAAACCCTCCTCAGTTTTATCTGGGCTGGGGACTGGCACTGGGAGTGCACTGTGCAAGCTCAGTGGCCGGGATTGCTTCCCCTAGCAGCTAGTCTGAATTCAAGTTGAGATCTTAAGATTGTGTTGACATAACATTTGTCTTGCCTGGATGTTGAGTCGTCCACGGTGGGGTCCGAGACCACGGCGTTTATATGATGAGGCCTGCAGCTGGGCATCTTTAACTCTCAAACTCTCCAAACCCAGTGGAGGGCATTCTGAGATGAAAAAAAACACACACGTATAGGATGTAATAAAGACGTGATTATAATATACACAACAGGAAATGGAAAGGATGGAAAACAGAGAGCTAGAAGAAGGATGATTGAGAGAAAAATTGGAAAAATGCCAACTCATTGGGAGCCGGTGTTTGTTCAAAAGCTCATGCAATACATTAAATGAAGAACAGAAGCTTATATAAGCAGAAGCACAGAAAGACGTCAATAAAAGAGGAAGAAAGAGAATGGAGACAGATGGAGATGGAAAAAAGGTGTGCGTAGGTTTTTTTTTTTTTAAAGAAGAATTCTACCAACAGTCTGGTTTTTTTTTTAAATCTTTGGGTTCCCAACCTCATCTGTAATTGAACAATACTCTAGATTTCCCTTGAGAGTCTGGCAATTGTCAGTGCTGACATGTTGTCTTTAAAACAGCACTGAATTCTTAGTTCGAGTCTAAAAACAAACCCTGAAGATCATAATAAGGTGTGTTTTCATGGCAGGAACATTTGCAGAAGCTCCAGAATCTTTCCAGAACACATTGATTAAGCATGGGAGGAGAGATGTGGCTAATGAACGCCATATGAGGTACAGGAAGAAGCATATGATACAAAAAAACACACTGTGGTGATGTCTTCCCAATTAGCAAACAAGTTGCATGCTATGCTATTAAAGATGTATGTGTGCTATCTGGGATGAATCACCTTAGACCTCCTGGACCTGTCCTCTGAAGCATTCTTGCAATTCTTTCCATTCATGAAACAATGTACAGCTTTATAGGACGGCCAATTTTTTTAGCCTCCTGAAGAACAAAAGCTACTATACTCTATACACATTTTGCATCAAATAGCTAAACAAAACAGTATCTAATATACACACACCTAAACATAAAGGCCACACAGGGCTGACAGAGCCTTCTGTGTTACCATTCAGTAAATTAATTTTGCACAGTTGTGGTTTGGCAGGACAGACGCAGGCCGTAATCTGAGCCTTAAAGATAACTAAAGTGAAGTGTGTTTGCATTGGAGCCTTTCTGACCCAGCTGAGTGTGTAGCAGTGCAAAAACATGACCGTGTGAACTTCCTCGGAGCCTCACTGAAGAGAACTTTCTTTCATTTTTCACTGTTTTCGTGCACAGATGGTGAATCGCTTTTCTCTCGCTCGCCTTTCACCTTTGTTTTTCAGATGAAAAAACACAAATGGCCCAACCAAAGGGAAAATGAGCTGCTGTGATCCTTTGGACAGAGGCGGAGAGGTACAGAGGCTAGAGGGGGGAGAAAAATGAATTTAGAAAGAATGGAGAGAGGAGAAAAAGAAGGATTGTCAGGATTGTGTTTAAACAGAAGTGTGTTGATTAATTTTCTGCCATTTCAGAAGTGATAGAACCCTGCAGAGCATGTGGAAAGACTCTGTTTAAGACTGCTTTCACATATGCAGTGTTTAGTCCAGTGCAGAATAACACTAACTAACACAGCTAATGAAAGCCAAAGCAGACTTCCTGTGTTGGAGGTAGAGGTGAAAGTGTTAGGAAGGCTAAGCGAAACTAGAGCCAATACCTTAATGCCTAAACTACAGACTCCTCGAGGAGTGTATACAATATGGTGGCATTGCTCTCAGCAGTTCCATTCATACTGTATACCAGTTTACCCAGTACATACGCTTGGCTCAGGTTGCAGCTTTACCTGGAGGCAAGGTTGGCCCCAGCTTTCTCGGTTTGGTTTTGAGTTTTGTTTTCTCAGATTTTGCAGAAACGCTCTTCTTTTGCACCTTCTTAGACTCCTTTCCTAGGCTCCAGAAAGAGCTCCTTGCTAGATTAGCTATGAAAGGCAAAACAGGCTGATGAGTTGGAATTAATCAGAAATGTGTTTGCGAAGTCTTGCCACTTACTTGAATCTAGAACACTGGGGGAATGTTGAAATGCTCATTAACTCATGAGTTTTTCTCAGCTCCTACCCAAAAGTGGGGGGTCAAATGCAAAGGTATCCACAATTCCGGTGCTTTTCTATTTTTACAATTACTTTTAACTGCAACAGGATTATTAAAGATTATGCTAACTCAGATGAATTTGGCTTGCTGGTTAGGTAATGTTTAACAATCCTGTTGCAATTAGCAACGAAAAGAAAACTAGCTAGCAAGATGAATTGCTAGAAGGTTTGAGAAGATGTATATCCACCAGCGCGAAATGTGAATACTTGGAATGTTTCCCCTGGTACTTCAGAGTACTTCAGATTTCCTCATCACAGTAGACTATCTTACTGATTTATCATTACACCTCTAGTCAGAAATGAATTCCTGGCTCCCAACACTCTTAAAAACGATGCCTACATAATACACAGATGTACACAATCCAGAAATTATAAATATAATTTCAGATAATTTTACCTAACTTGGTTGGCTCGTCCTCTTCTCCTTTACCCCACAGCCGTCTCTCCAGGTTTGGCTCGATCTTCTCCTCCAGATCTTCAGTGCCGAAGCGGACCTCCGTGGGCTTTGCGCTGGTGGAGAAGATCCTCGCAGGAGGTTCTGTAGGAGTGATTTTTCTCCCGTTGCTCCTCGTGCTGTGTCTGCTCCGCACAGTGGGTCCGGCAGAAGATGGCGTTTGATTGACAGAAGGAGTTGTAGGTGATCTGTTAATGCCACCCAGAAGGATTTCAGCCCCAGTGAGCAAACTTAAACAACATAACATAAATGACTGATGCCATGCTGAAGCCATGTCTGCTCTGTTCGGCTTCCAGAGCTGGAGTGTGTGAGCGCGAAACCACCGCTAATGTCACAGAAAACCACATTTCTTGGAGTAGAGGGTCTGCAGAATGCACAGGTAGTGAAAAAAAGGAAGGAAAAGAGGAGATTTTTCCAAGCCACGTCATTCATCTTGCATCAGAGAATGCACTTTGAAATGGACAAAGAATGTTTACCATGTTAGTATAATAAATTTGTTTATGCCAATCTGTAAATTCAACATTCAACATATAATATATAAAGATATAAACACTTATACCACATATAATATAATATAATAAACCAAATACTAAACAAATATTATTTATCATGTGTTTAAGCTATATTAAGTTATATGCCATATAATATATGTATATATTTATATGTGTATACCTATATATGTATAAAAATTTACAATATTATTTTACATATTAGTTTATTATTAAGTGTAACATTTTATATAAAAGAACTATAGAGTAAATTAACAACAACAACAACAATAATAATAATAATAATAATAATAATAATAATAATAATAATGTATGACATTAATATTATGATGTATTTAACCCTTTACTGCACATTGTTGCCATATGGCAACAATTTACAAGCTACCCCCCTAATTTTTTTTTTTTAATTTTGAAATATATTTTTATTTCTTGAACTAATTCAAGTAATAAAAATCCATAAAAAAAAATAATTCATGCAGTAGAGGTTTAAGATATTATAACGTCTATTTGCCACATATAGAAGATAATATATAGAATAAAATAAAAGAAAACTTTAAAAATACTATAAATACGCTATACAGAATATATTCTATACTAATATAAGTAAGAGCCATACTAATAAACAGAATGTGATACAACTATTTTATTAATATTTAGCTGCTTACTTACGTACTTTATTTAAACTGTAACAGAATAAATCTAAAAAAATGAACGACTCCTGAATTTACTAAACAAATATAAAAAAACCCCAATAAATATTTATATAATAATAATAATAATAATAATAATAATAATAATAAATTGGATATTGAATTGTTATTTTGTCAGCATAGTCCTTCATAAAATTAATAAATTACACTTTGTAAATATTTTATCGTTTTTATTATTATAAACATGATTAGAATTATGTATATGTAGAAATCAATTATTTAAGGTTAAATAAAAAAACTATATAAAAACTCTATTTTATTTAATTTGCCCATTTTATTTAAATTCCCTATTAAACTATAGTTTAGTTATTCTGGTTTTTTTAGCTCTTACTATTTGTTATACATTATGAAATTAGTGTGTGATGCTGCGCTCATATTAGTTTGCTCAGTGCGCCACCTACAGGCAATGACGAGACACTTTTACAGCCAGATTTATATTAGTCTTATTTTAGAGTCTGCTCTAATACTCGGGTCGCATTCAGGAAGAGCTGAAGGACTCGAACGCTTCGCTAATAAATGTTAAGACACACTAGTACACTCTTACTGGGGCAGTCGTGGCCTAATGGTCTGAGAGTCGGACTTGTAACCCGAAGGTGAACCTGAAGGTGGTGGGTTCGAGT
>CM074957.1:19601465-19611465 GCA_037577455.1 Pangasius macronema | reverse complement strand
TGTAATTCCTAAATGGTAAACGCCATATTTTTGTAGAACGTCTTAAAATAAAGCTGAAAGTCTCCACTTCCATCACATCTTAATTGTTTTATTGGAAATCCATTGTGGTGGTGTATAAAGGCAAAAACACAAAAACTCTGTCGTTGTCCAAATACTTCCGGACCTGACTGTATATATATATCATTTCATTTTATTTCATTTCATTTTTGTTTAAATGATCTCATTTTAGACACTATAACATTTGAATCTAGCCCTAAATCTAATGAAGGAATAATAATAAAAAAAAAGTGAACGATGAAGTGTTTATTATTAGATGTTTAGTGAATTGAGAAATGTCGGAAATGACTCGATGTTATTGGAACAATCAAGATGTAATCTAATCAGACAAATCACTCTAATTAGTTACTAAGTAGCACGGAACATATTTATGTTTTACACCTAATACTTTTATGTATAGGCGGAACGGCTTTATCCTCCAAACACTCATTTACAGTCTCATTAGGATCCGAGAGCGAGCGGTTAATATGTTCAACAAAGATTTAGATTTCCTTCTTTAATTGCTATTACATATCATTTTAGTGATTAAACTGCCCTCCCCTGCCTGGCACGGGGACTCCGGGGGTAATTCAGGTTCGAATGGAATATATAAGTTAATGATTAACAATAAGCTTATCGTATTATACGTATTAGGTATTAGTCATGGTCAGAAGAAGGAACGCGAGAGTACCGTGGATGTTAAGATGGCACGAGTCGGATCTGGACCGGATCCCATTCCAGCACAGCCAGAGTTCTGGGCTAAGGAATGACACTAAGCAGATTGTTTTATCCCAACGCCAACTAACTTCTGACTTCATTAGCACAAACGGAAGGATTTCTCAGCGAACACGTGCTGTACGCACAACACACTCCATTATTGTCCATTAGCCTGATGTTGATTTCATCCATATGAGAATTTTAATCTGTTTTTTTTTACAATGTTAATGGATTTAATGCATTTCAACTTTTTTTTTTTTTTCACAAAGTTTACATAGCAGCGATGAATATTATCGTTCCGGTCCAACAACACATTAGCATTATTGTGCTTTGTTGTTGTAATATGAGAATATGTGGCTTTCAGTGATGAATTGTCAAAAAAAAAANAAAAAAAAAAGTGAGCATTCGCTTGGCACGAAAAATACAATTAACACGAGCGTGTTTGTGCCAAGCAGGAGTGGTGGAGCGCTGTTTACCTGAACCGCTATCCGAGTGCGCAAAACAAATATTACAAGTGGATGGTTGGTGGCGCCCTCGAGGGAAAAGCAGGATCTGTGTGTGTGCATGTGTGTGTGTGTGTGTGTGTAGACTTAGCATGATTCCAATGCGCTGGCAGGACGAGCTGCTCGGGAAGATTGCGGCGGTTTGTAGTGTGGACAACAGGAGAGTGTGTAGCTGCCAATGAGGGAGAGACGGCCAAGATGGAAAAGCGATGGGGAATCGCATACACACACACACACACACACACACACACACAATGCTTACATAGATCATGTAGGTACCTATACAAATGCTACAAAGGATTGTTGGATAATTAAAAATGAAAATCAGTCCAAAAAAGTTTTGTTAACTAAAAAGGTAAGTTTAACTATATATATATATATATGGAATAAAATGCATAATAATAATAATAATAATAATAATAATAAACTCTGCTTCGTCACACCGCTGTATCACTGATTATTTTCCTATAACAGCACAACATTTAGTGCTTTATTCCTTTAATCTCATGGCACTGATTGTGCCTCATGGTACTTTTAATTCTTTTTTTGTTATTCGCATCCTTTTATGATGAATGACAAAAGGATTTTACGTGTGCCACCTCATATTTATACCCCTGGGAAACACTGTAAAAACTAAAACAACAACAACAACAAAAAAAGACCACAACTGTTTATATGCAGTTACTGCAAATATTCTTTAGGGGTGCCAATAATTTTGCACACATGTGCATCCAAACCCATATTAAATATGGTCTGTATGAGGATACTATGCACACTGAAGGCACACATTCGTACACACACACACACACACACACACACACACACACACACACACACACTGTTATTTATTGGGTGGGCAGTGAAAGCCAGCCTGCTTATTTATGCCAGATTGCTTTTCCAGATGTTTTTTTTTTTTTTTTTTTTTTTTTTTAGGAAGAAACCCTCCACTCCTCCCTCACTTTCTCTCTCTACACTCCTCCGCCCCTCCTCCTTTTGTCCAGATGGAGATTGTTTTTTACAGGCGTGTGTGTAATCCTTCTTTTTCCCGGGCCTGATTCCACCGTGCACTCTGATAGAAAACTTATGACGAGGAGAAGAGCGCAGGCTGAAGGCCAAACGCCTCGTCAACGGGAAACAATCCCTTTCAGTGACCCTTAAATAAAAAACCACAAACATCTTGTTTCCAGGAGTTTCTGTGAGACACACACACACACACACACACACACACACACACACACACCACTCTGGACTGTTCTCGAAAAGGTCGTCGTACCTATAATGCATAATAGATTGTTGTGCTCAACAATGGCTCACTCTCGAGATCTCGCTCTCGCCCGTCTCGCTCACACACCCGCGGTTTCGAGCCGAAGCAAGTGGACTGTGAGACGCTAACCAGATGGCTTGGATCCTGAAGCTCCTGGGACGGCACACACATCCGCTTGGAGCTAAATTAGCTTACCTGGGACAAAACTGCAGCTTTCCATGACGAGAAGAAAAAGAGTGTAACATGATAAAGCTTGAACATGGAACATACATGTTAGCTAAAAGTGCTGTTAGCTAAAGATGATGGGAAAGTTGGACTATTTATTCAGCGGAGGATTGTAGTCAGTCGTCTGTTATCGGCTAAAAGACAGCCCAGAAAATGTATAAAATACTGATTAATCACGGGAGGAAAGTTGTGTGCGGTGAATCCGAAAAAAAGAAGAAGAAGATAAGAGTCTGGAATAAGAGGGATCTTAGTATTTTTCACTTCTTCCCTTTTTCTTCCTTTGTTCAGGAAGCAGATTTGCAACTTGAACCAACTCCATGCACAGGATCAGTTAAACAGCGGCTAGTGTTAGCTAGAGACATTAGCTACACTAATAGATAATAGTGTTAAGAGTGTAATTCACTCTAGGCTTTTAAGTTCTCATTATTAACATGACATACTTGAACAACAGGCCTCGAGATATGGCACACCCCTGCTGAATCTACACAAGCCTGACATTAGCTTAGCATGCTAGCTAAATATGGAGAACAATGAAGCATTTAATGAGAGACTTTTATTTACTTTTACGATGGAGAAACCCTGACGATGTATAAAGATAGAATGGTGTTTTAGCTCAGCTTGAAGAAGCAACATTCCAGCATCAATGTTCACAAAACACCTGCAAGACATGCCTGTTTCATAACCGTGACCTCGTATAAACTCCACCCTTTTCAAAACGAATAAACTCTAACCTTTTTTTCTCAATCTGTGGATGGTTGGAAAAGGGAAAAATGTGTGGGAAGATAGTTTCCAGAGGGAGTTTTATTGTTGGATGAGATTATTTTCCTTAACTGTAGATAAAAGTATCATGAACAAAAACCCATTATTGGAAAATAATCGATGACCTTCCAGGAACATCCAGAAAACAACGACAACAAAACTCCGAAACTTGCCAAGGAACCACAAAGAGTAAACTCCTCTTCAAACTTTAAGTTAGAACTTAACTTCTGACCATTACAAAGTGCTGATACTGGAGACTCCTTCCATAAATGTTACAGGAAACTTTACCATATCAACTATTACGCCGAGCATCTGCCGTACAAATCCCTGTGAACGAGTTGTTACTATAGAAACGATAACGTATTAGACTGAGAGAGATTTGCAGCTGGATTACTCTCAAAGTTGCTGTTATAGAAAATAAAGCAACACCTTCGGACCAATCAGAATGAAGAATTCAACAACACTGTGGTATAAATGCGCTATGCTGAAGTTCGGTGTCAAATTGGTTTAAAAAATGCAACAAATAATGTTAAGAGAATGTGAAAGTAAAGTGTCACCATTGTTCTAGTCCTTCTTCTGTGTTTGTCTCTAAATTCAAATTCAACCTGAACCTCGACTTCATCATCTGTAAAATTAAAAAAAAAAGTGTGAACTGAAGATACTCCACGTGACAAAAGCATCAGACACACCATCTGTATCTTTTCCCCCCTTAATTGTCACTAAACGAGACTTCAGAAGATGAAAGATCGTTTTGTCAGGGAAAGAAAAATCTCTTGCGAGGGGAGAGGACATTGTTTCGGAAAGTCTGTTTCCTGCGTTCATCTCTGCCGGAGTCCGTAGGGGTGCGTGTGTGCAGCAGATTGATGAGAAGCTGAAGTTGGTCCCTGGGTGCCACACACTTCACTCTGCAGTATTAAAAACTCCCACGCGTTTTTTTGGGGGAGGCCAAATTGCCCTTGCTGGAACGGTGGTGTGTTTCTGCAGTAATGAGCTGAATTCCTTTTATTGTGATAAATGGTGGAACGTTCAAGAATCCATATCATCTCAGCACATCATCGCAAGACAGCAAGGACTAGTCTCTTTCCTACTGAGTGTTCTTGAACATTTTTAGAGTTGCCTCAGCAGCAAGCAGGAACTAAAAAATTAAATGAACAATTTAGGGTTCTTCACTTGACTTGGTGATTCCTCAATAGGTTTTAGACAGAACCCTATAAAAGAATGTTCCTCAATCAGAAAGGGTTCCAAGAAGAACTATCCAAAGAACCAATTGAGGACATATCTCTTTTTTGAGAGTTTCCAAGGAAACAGCTAGAAAATCTAAAAAAAAAATCTAAAAATTAAATAAGAACCCTTAAAGAAAGAGGGTTCCTCATGGGTTCTTCCATTGCCTGGAGGAAGCCTCAAAGGTTTTGTGTAGAACCCTGCCAGGAGATGATTTTTTTTGTCAGAATCTAAAATAAAATCCAAAAAATGACCCATCTTTTTCTTTTAGAAGGATCCTGGACATTTTAAAGATTTGCATCACAAACAAGAGAAATTTTAGAAGATACCGATTAAAAACTGTCTAAAGAACTAATGAGGACCCTTTAAAGGAAAGAGGGTTCCTCACAGGTTCTTTGTGTAGGGGAAAGTTCAAAGGTTTTATGTGGAAACCTACTGACAATGTTTGTTCCTTTAAGAAAAGGTTTTATGCAGAACTACTGAAAGAACCAATGAAAGAGTTCTCTCTTTCTTCTTGAAGGACCACTAACCCTTTCAAGAGTCACTTCAGTAACAAACAGGAACTAAAGATTAAATCTAGAACCTGTTAGTTTTTGATAGGATCTAAAGAGCCGATGAAGAACCCTTAAACGAGGGAGGATTCCTCAGGGGTTCCTGGGTGAAGCCTCAAAGGTTTTATGTAGAACCCAACTATAGATGCTCCTCAAACAGAAATGGTTCCATGCAGAACTATCAAAAGAATGAATGAAGGATATGTTTTTCTTCTCAAAGGTTCTTGAAGCTTTTTGAGAGTTGCCTCAGAAAAAAACAGAACCTAAAGATTAAATTTAGAATAGTTTAGGGTTGACTGGAGGAAGTTGACTTGAGGAAGCCACAAAGGTTTTATGTACAATCCTACAAGCGAATGAAGCAGAAATGGGTCCAAGCACATGTACAAATAAATAAAGACTCTTTCTTCTTTAAGGACCTCAAACCTGTCAAGAGTATTCTCATAAACAACTAAGAGGTATGGATTAGACCCTTAAGCATTCTTCAGTTGCCTAGAGGAGGCCTTAAAGGGTTTTGTAGAACCCTACAAGATGATGCTCATCAATCAAAAAGGGTTCCAAGCAGAACTATCCGAAGAACTGTTGACGGATAGTTGACTCATCCCTTTCTTCCTGAAGGATCTTCAACCTATTCGAGAGTTGTCTCTGAAACAACTAAGATGAATGACCCTTAAATGAAAGAGGGTTCCTCAGGGGTTCTTCATTTGTCAGAGGGAAGCCTCAAAGGTTTTATGCAGAACCCTACAAGAGAATGCTCCTCAATCAGAAAGGGTGAAACTATCCAAAGAAGCCACAATGAAGCATTGAAACAAACTACTGAAGCCTTTCTTCATACTTCCATGTGTGAACTCAGACTCAGAAACCGCAGACGCTATAATTTACACATTCGATGAACCTCAATGCCCCCTAAGAACGAGGTCGTAACACAGAATATGGTTTACAGTCGCGCCGTAAAAGTGTCCTGGCCTCGTCTAATTAGAAGTGACTGTTTTATAGAGTGCATGACAATGCATGGATTTAAGCGTGCACACACTGAGACATGTGGCAAAGATCAGCACTGAGCCATCTCTGGAAACAGAGTGTGTATGTGTGTGTGAGTGTGTGTGGTTGCCAGATGAGGGTCGTTACATGGAGGAGTTGAAGTGTGGCCCGTCACTGGTGCGTGTTTCATTCTCTATCTCGTGTTACGCACCTGTTAAAAGGTTAAAGTGCTAATAAGAAACACATCGTCGGGTCTAAATGTCCGAGCCCACTACCAACTGTTTACATTTCATCAGTAATTAAAAGATACAATTTTACTGGATTATTAATGGATGCTAGAAACATAAGCATAATATTTGAAATGAATGGGCAGAGATTAATACTTTTTTCCTTTGTTGAAGCATGGATGTAAGCAAAAACTCATAGTAGAAGGGATAAGGATGACACTGTGAAGTGACTACTTATGCTAGCTTGCTAAGATTTATCACATTCACGTACGTATGACATGTCAGATTCAAAACACCCCGTCCTTCCGGTTTCAAAATTGAAGTGTACATTGTTTCATGCACAGCAATGTTTAATACCAGTCATGAGCTGCATCTCGAATGGAAAACTATGACCTTACGTTAAAAGGTATTTACTAATATAGAAAATCCAGAAGGCTGATATGCAAAGTAAACCTTTGTTTAGTCACTATTGGTATTGCAACACGTGGCTGTGGAGCGTTAATTTCTGAGGACGTGCAAAGGCAATGCTCCGAACGACCACAGGATACGTGCGAAAGCCATCTTGTGTCCGAGTAGTAAAAAGCAATATATAATCCATGCTTAAAACTACAAACACAATGAAAGGAAGACAGCCAAATGGTCCACCAAGAAGCAGGATGGAAGATAGGATGTAGAGTTCCATGGAATGTCAATAACTTTGGATATGCAATTTGGAGAAGCACTTCTTCCACGGAGGTTGGTAAGAGAAGAAATGAAAGTCCCTGAGGTCGTAAAAGAGAAGAGGATGCATAGGAAGCCCTTGAGGAAAACACCAGAGCAGGAATGACTGAAGGTACTTGGGAACTAAATCAGGAGTAGACTCAACCCTTAAGAGGGCAGAGGCACCAGCAAAAAGAAGATGGAGACCTCAAGGTTCATCAGGAACCCATTCAAGTGTTTACATGGCCAGTTGGAGAAGAAGGGTGGGAAGAATGTCAAGAACCAACTCCATGATCACATAATTAAAAGCATTCACATTTCTATAAGCCATTTTATCTATAAAATAGCTTAAGGTCATATGTTCACCATTCCTACAAGTCAGCTTTTAGGTTGATTTTTATAGCAATCTATCTCACTCATTGTTAATTCTTATTAGATAGCAGGCTATTAGCTATCTGCTCATGAGGTTACAAAAGTGCAAAGCTTTGACGACTTGTTATGACACAACAACTCTTTACACCACGGTTTCTTGACAATACACCCAAGATGTGACTCCCATTATTTCCTCCCAAGTTTCAGCTCTGGCCCTGATTTCCCCAGATTTCTCCTCTCTCTGTAACCTGACCTGCTGTCCAGCTGCAGCGTCTTAGCATGAGGTCATATCTGCATCGCTATCGTTTTCCTAATAAGCCCTGCATTTTGGCTCGGCTTGTCCGAACGGCGCTGGAATGACGAGGTGAGCTCAACTGAACCGTCTTCAGGCTGCCAATAGCACCTGGGATCGAATGGGAATGCTATGGATACAAAACATCGGGTTTATTCAGTGCTAATGCAGACATCAGGGTTGGTGGAGGGTCAGAGTGGAGAACGTGGGCAGATTTTCAGCACTAAATATACGATCAGTGTTAGAGTTGAATCATTGTGTGATTTAAGCCCTGCTAATGGTAGTCCATCATGCATGGATGCCAAATACTGTTTCAAGAGAGAAATTCTTTACAAAAATGAGCAATAAATATCCACAATTTACAGTCACACTGATAGGTTACTGTATCTATTAGGGGAACATGAGCACACAGCACAATAACAGCCTTATCCTTATCTGTCAGTGTAAGAGAAACATTGAGGGACCATGAGTCTCCTTTACAAAACACAAAATACCTCCTGTCTTTGTTAAGTTGTATGCCCGATTAAACATCAGAGCACGCTATACAAAAAATACAAAATAATAGCATTTGCTGGATCAAGTGCTATTTTATATGATGCAGAATAACAACTGTGGAAGCCATATTCTTTGGCTTACTGACAAATACAAAATATACTTGTGGTTAAAGGTGGTGGTCTATTGAAATACTTTGTGGGAAAGATCAAGAAAGATCTGGCAACCAATCATCTAATTTGCATAATCTGAATGATGGTCTTAAGCAGATGCTTAATCTGACTCTGAATTCAAGGAACTTTCCATAATATTAAATAATATTCATCAATATTTTTTTTACTTATGTAGATTTTCTTTCACGGTCTCCTACATTTACTCTCTCTTTCCATTGTTTTTTTGTAACTCTCTCTCTCTCTCTCATGTTGTCTCTCATTCCTTTTCCATCAAACTTCATCACAATTTGCTTTACCAACTAACCATTTTCTACTTCAAGCCAGTGTAAACATTTTGCGTGTTGCCAATTCCCTCATATGTTTCTTTTCTGATGCAATATTTTGGCATAAAAGCATTTGGATAGCAACCCAACTACTCTTTCTTGTTCTTGTTTCTTTTCTTGTTTGTCCAACAGCGGCGACGTTTTAAGGCATTGGAGAAGCTGATGCGTGTCGACAGCGGCTGCTAATTGGAGTAAATTAATTTACCTCAGGCAGCGTGTTCTCGCAAAATGGTGCGCGCCGTGTGAATAAGTGATGATCGGCAGGGCCGGTATAAGGCCTGACTTTTTAAATCATTTAACAGCACGAGCCACTAATTAGCAGTGAGAAAAGCCGGCTTTCAGCCTCAATTAAGACAAGCCTGTGTCAGGGAGAGGAAAGAGAGAGAGAAGGCACAGAGCGCTGCTGATTTATTTATCCTCTGAGCAGATTCTGGGTGCAGTGGGCTTTGCTTTTGGATGGTGGTAGACTGGAGTTTGAGTCTGTGAATTCAGAGGAAGCCAAATACTTCTTCCACAAATCACACACAAAACTGAATAAGAAAATCATACAACAATCTGGGGGTGCTAGTCAAGTCTGGGGTTGCTGGTCAAGTCTGGGGGTGCTGGTCAAGTCTGGGGGTACTAGAGGCATTGTCCCTATTCTTTGCAGATGATGTTTCCTTGGCACTATCCAAAGTGTACCTCCTGACCATGAAGCAGCTGGGAAGAAAATCAGCACCTCCAAGAGAATCTTGAACCTTTGTCCCTGGTGGAGATATTTAAGTACTTTTGGATCTAGTCACTAGTCATGGAAATGGATTTGGTCTGTGGAACAGTGTTACAGAACTGGTTTGTGTTGGTGAAGCAGGGTGAGGTTGNGTTTAATCGTCAGTCTAAATCCAGTCATAATCCTTGGATCTTGGACAATTCCTGGACCAGACCCTCTAGTCCTCCAAATGTGTGGAACCAGCTGAGGTGGTTCCTTACAGGGATGCCCCCTGGTAGGCTCCCGTTAGAGATGTATCAGGCACATTCCATTGGATGAAGACCTCGGGGCAGACCAAGGACCTACTGGAGAGATCACAGTTGGCTTCAGAACATCTGGGGATCCCCCAAGAGGAGCTGGAATCTGTGGCAAGGTATAGTGAAGGCTGGACTGACCTTCTCAGCCCGCTGCCACTGTGATCCC
>CM074957.1:19588368-19601426 GCA_037577455.1 Pangasius macronema | reverse complement strand
CATTTATTACCTCCATATACCTCCTCTTTGGCCTTCCTCTTCGCCTCCTGCCTGGCAGCTCCATGTCCAACATTCTACCAATATAAAGTGGAAGGAAAATTAATGAATTAATATCTTGAACTTCAAACTCTTGTTCACATTTGAAAGAGATGTTGCTTGGCCTTTAAATTCCTCTTCATAGTTCAGCAAAGAGTTTTTCAGCTTTTCAACCTGTGACTGAGTAATGACTCGTCTTCTAACTCGATCATGAATAATCTATTAACAAAAACACTCCGCATATCCAATTACACTGCATCAGAACTGCTCGGTCTCACTTAACATAATTACACCTGCATAATCAAGTGAAGTAAGTCGTCTCATTAAAAAGTGTCTCACTGCTACTCCTTCCTGTTCTCTAATTCACTCGGACATCACTGATAGAGCGGGATATTTTTAGGAACCCTTTCTGAATCTTTTCGACAGACTTCCTGGCAATGATTTCCTGTCTGTAGTTTCGATAGCCAAATGTTTCCTCTGTAAATTAATGATATCCGAGTTGAAAAGGACGCCTGGGTCATGTTCAGAGGTACCGTTGGCTTGTTGAGATTTTAAGCAGCAGGAAAAACCCTGACCCAGTAGCGTGGCCTCTGAAATTCAGACCCTTGAAATTTGTCCTCGATAAAGCAAAAGGGATGAAGCCCTTTGAGAAAAGGAAAGATACACTGGATGCTAGTCAAGGCGAGAGATTACAGAAACGGCGCCTCTCACCATGGGATGTCCTTCTGGGTCTCTCACAGAAATGTCCGGAAACTTCCATGCCAAATTTCGTCCTGCAAATTTCCCCCCCTTTATCCAGTTTGGAAATCCAGACTGCAGGGAAATTAACACTTGCTCTAGTGGGAAAGGAGGGCAACATGAACTCTTGCCAACTCATCTGAGAGCTTTCTCTTTTTTCCCCTTTTTGATTCCCTTATTTTGTTTCACGCCGTCCGTGAAACGCAGCCGATTCCCAGCTTGGAGTTTTTTCGGCTGCCGCTCAAATCCCAGCAGTGTTTATGGATTCTCCAGATCTCATTACAGTCAATGAGCCTGCAAAGACTCGCAGATCAAAGTGAAAAAGACTTTCTGGTGAGTGAGAGAGAGACAGAGAGAGAGAGAGAAGAGTGAGCCAAATCAAGCAATTACAGCCAAGGAAGCTCATATCAGGAATATTTTAAAAGCAGGAAGTGGCCAGTTATAAATAAATAAGGAGGTAAATAGAAATGGCAGCAGTAGCAAACCATCTTGATTCCAAAAACATACATGGACAAGTACATATTCCAAGCAGATCACATTTTTAGGAATTCTAACACATGAGAATGATTTTGTTGGACCAGTCAAAAATATAGTTGTCTCTACCAGGAGGTTAAGACAAAACAAAATTTTCCACTTCACCCCCAAATGTGAGACATAACATCTTTGGTGTCCGATGTTTGCCTGTAAGTGCTACACTGAAGCTACGGGGCTAATGTAGCTAACAAGTAATGGATGCTATATCTAACAGTTTAGCATTATGCAAATTGCATGTCTGAACAATTGCTACTCAAGTCACTTTGTTTCTCAGCACATAGCTTAGTGTCATTCCGCACCAGCATTGGACTGGGCTAGGAGGTGTGGCCCAAGGTTTGAAGCTGGAATTGTGTGTTATAAGTCATTAAGATGATGTATATGTAGTATAGCTCCAAGATATGTATATCTAATGCAGCTATGACATGTGGCAGCTCCTTTATTAAGATGTGGGTGCATTTAATAGTGTTACTCTATAATAGCATTAATAACATTATTACTCTGCATACACTTGCAATAAAAGTAAACTCATTTCACTGGTTATAGTCATCAAACATGCTAGTTATAGCTAGCTAGTATTATATTAGCCTAAGTTTACATTAGCATAAGTTTTTATTAGGAGATTTTATTGTGAAATAACTTCACTGTAATAAAAATGATGGCTAATGTTACTAAATAAGTACAGAATTTTGACATCATCTTTCTACGAAGTGTTAGCATACATACAAAACTCTGAGTTCTGGTGTCTAACTCTCAGTGTGCATGCGACCACTGTGATGTTTTCTCACCTCGCATCTTGCAGCTATTTAAGTTTAAATGTTATGTCAATATTTAAGAGGGGAAAGTTCCTCATATTCAGAGTCAGGTTACGCACCTGCTTACGTTGTTCTTCTAGGCGTTCCGTTCAGATTCACCTCACCATGTTTGCCAGATATTTTTGATGTGGAAAGATGGGTGTTGATAAACATTTTTTCATATTAGTTTTCATCAACAAAATTAACACTGCATACTTTGCAAACTGTTTGACCTTATGGACAACCGAAAGACATGGACATCAACGGGCATCGTGGACTCCTGTACACTCATAAGCACTCTCTCTAGACCTCGGCTTTCATGCCAGTTTATCCTATTTATCATTAATGAGTGTGTAAATAACCCCAGGTCCCGCGCTCAATTATTTCAAATGTGATTTCGCGGACGTGCCATGGCTAAATGGTGCATCCAGGGTAAGAGATAAGGGTAAGAGAAGGAATCCTATCACCATGCATTTAAATTTCACGCCATCTAAACCTCCTTTATTCTTGTTGCCCTTGAAAGTTTCAGTTCGTACAAACCTTCGTCTTTTCTGTCTCTTGCTCTCCCTCACCCTCTTTCTGTCTTCTATATCTGACGTTTGGCACGTTGCTCTGCTGCCAGGCATTAAACGACATCATCCACCAGCTGTGAGTGTGAACCACACACACACACACACACACACACACACACACACACACACACACACACACACACACACACACCACAGCCATTAAAGGGGCCCCTTTAATTAAAGTAGGCATGTAAAGGTCGTTAAAGGCGAACAGATGGGTCCTTGGTTTACTCATCGTCGCACTCGGCCCCTTTTGTCCTCCCGTAAATATCTTTTTAAAATGTTTGAGACGTTGCAGGTCCTGAACACACACTGAAAACTGGTGATGAAGCTGCTTACACCTGCACTCCCTCTCTCTCTCTGGATACTACAGATGGGGATCAGGACCTCAGATTTAATATTAAAATGATAAGTGGATTGTGAATTGCGAATTTGTTAAGTATTGTTAAGATTGTGGAAATCGATCTTTCTGGCCACAAACACCAAAAAGTAGACTGTACACAAGAGAAATCCTTTACAGTGTCGTCTTAAACCCACCTACTGAGTTCGGTATCAAAGAGAAAAAAGCATACGACATACTGCCACCTTCAGTGCTTGGGCCCCTAATGATACGCACCATAGAGATGTTTTTACTAATTGTAAAGCCTTTTAGGGAATGTAGCACTAGCTAGTACTATGAGTACCACCTGTATGATATTAAATAATTGCAAATAAGTGCTAATAATTTTTTAAAACTTTAAACATAAAATAGGCAATTTAGGTAAAATAGGTAAGTTTTTTTTTAATAGAAAATAAACACAGATGAATAAGTTTCTAGCTAAAAGCAACTAGCTCCCATTAGCATTCAGGCAGACAAAATTAATTTAAAGTTCATCTAGCCAGTTAAACATTTAGACATATAAATAATTTGTTTAAAAAATTTCAAAATAGAGATTAAAGACAGAGATAGACATTAAAGAGATTATAGACGGTTGGACTGAGACCTTTCTGTCATTCAGGGACCTGCTGAGGTATGAAATTTTAAAATATTCTACACTTTTGCAGTTTGATTGGTTGCAAGTTGACTTTGAAAATAATTGCCTTGCGATATTGTAACTTAAAATACTTTACATTTGCTTATTTACATTATTCTACGTCTCTGACACACACATCCTTGTCTTGCTGTACTTTTGTCCTCATAAGCACTGTAATAAAATGTCCTCATAAGCACTATAATAATTTGTGGATGTTTTTGCAGTCTGTTTCTCTCTCTCTCTCTGACACACACACACACACACACACACACACGCACACGCACACACACACACACACACCATCATTACAGCCTTCTCCATACGTTTCAATGCACTTTCCTTATGGAGACCAGGATTTCGGTCCCTGTGTCGTCTTTGGTCCCCATGAGGCTGGTTTGTGAACTGGTCTTCATGAAACGATGCATACAAACACTTCTACACACACACTGTCATCCTCCATCCATGTTTAATGGATCTTCTCATCATTTTTTGATAACCTGGCATTGAGAGATCGAGCACAACATGGAAATGTGGCCTTGCTTTTGCATGTGCAGGTCAGCTGGTCAACTTTTCTAAGCTTTTCACACACACTCACAAGAAGATCACACTGAATGTGTGTATGGATGTTTGAGAGACTGTTTTTTCTTCTCTGTATGATTATTAAGACTTTAGTCCCTTGGTTAGAGCATCAGGTGTGTGCTGGTTTATCAGGACGAAGCTGGAAATGTGTGTCCCAGGGTGCCTCGATGCTAATCAGAGATTCTGCCCTCCATCTTGCTGCAGGCTGTTATGTCCAACAGGGAATGGATGCAAAATGATTATAAAATAACCGCTTTAATAAAAATGACAGCTTACTGCTTCTTATTTTTGTTTATTAGTAGCTATGCTGAGTGATTTAAAAAACATCGGCAAGAGAAAATGCAAATGATGGTCATGTGAAAATCCTGAAAATGACGTAAAAGAAAAGACCACAAGACACAAAGTACACAGAAAAAACAGCAGCATAACGTGTAGATTTTGATAATTAACGTTCACGCATTCATCTTTTACCGACATTTTGAGCACTGATACTGCATGGCATGGGAATATGGACAGACCACCTTCACAGTTACTGATGGAGAAGTAATATATCCCTTTGTGCTTTAAGTCATTCTGTGTGTTTGATTAATAATGGCGCAAGTAAAGAAATACCTTCATTACCAGTAATCTCCTGAAATACTTGAGGGACTTTGCAAGTCAGTGACAGGTCCTCTAGCCTCTAGTCCTCTGAAGTCCTCTTGAAACCGCAAAGACACTTTCCTTCCTCTCATTCCTGTTATTAGTGACAAGTCGCGTTACGTCGCCCCGATCCTGATCCGCTAATGTAGACGCAAAACAAATTAGAGTGGAGCCGCTATTAACGCTCGGCTCCCTGGAGGAGACGGAGATGATATTAAAGTCATCCTCCCACTGCTGCAAACACACTTGGTGATGGACAGGTAAATTAGGAGAACAAGAGAATAAGCTTGACACTGTTTCTATTTGAAAGAGAGGGAGAGATAGATATACAGAGTGGGCTTCTACTAATAACTCAGCAGATTTAGACCCCATGTAACTCTTCCTCTCGGGTATAGCCAATGTCTCTTTTAGAAAATATTGTTACTAATAAGCCAATTAAGATTTCGAAGAAAGGACTATTCTTCTCTTTCATCAGCCAATCATGTGACAGCACTGCAGTGATTGATTAAAATCATGCTGATACAGATCAAGAAACTGGGCGGCTGAAGATTGGAAAAAGATCAGGCAACATTTTTCTAATCTTCAACTGTCCAGTTTCTTCAGATTTCTGTTCAGATTTCAGGAGTGGAACCAGAGGTGGTCTTCTGCTGTTGTAGTTCATCCACCTCAAGGTTCGACGTGTTTCGGAGATGCTTTTCTGCTCATCACGCTTGTAAAGAGTGGTTATTTGAGTTGCTGTAGGCTTCCACAGTCAAACGTGGTCAGACCGGTAAGAGGAGACTGGAGAGAGTAGTTGTTCCGTAATGGTGGGTGTCTTGACCAACTTTTTCACACCATTCTGTATAAACTCTAAAGGCTATTGTGTCTGAAAATCCCGGGAGTCTCTGAAATACTCAAACCAACACCAACAACCATGGTCAAAGTCACTGAGATCACATTTTCCCCCTAATCTGATGTTTGATATGAACATTAACTGAAGCTCTTGACCTCTATCTGCATGAAATTGCAGGCATACAGGTGGCCGGTGAGAGTATGTATGTGAGTGCACAGTTTTTGTGTGTGAGCAGTTTCTCGTTTTTGGTTCACACATGTTCTTTTACTCTTAAAATTTTATAACGAGGCCCCAATCCACCAGGAGGTACGGTCAGATCTGGCTTTCATCTACAGAATTGACCCCACCACATAGTACGTAGATGTTTAGTGTCATCACCTCACAGCCTCGCAACAGGAGTTTCTCAGGGTTCTGTCCTCGGTCCACACTCGTTCTTCCTATATAGTAAATCACTTGGATAATGAGAATGATGATAGCTTTTTCCAATGTACCAAACTGATGACACACAACATCTCCTTTCCCTCCTTTCCGGCTCTAACAGAAGACACCAGATTTGGCACAGAAATTTGATTTCAAACACACCTGCACACCTGAGTGCGACGTAAAGATTTGCAACGGTGTCTCCCGAGAGACCGTCTCCTTCTGTTGGAGAGTCGTGGGATGGAGAGGAAGTGTGCGAGACCTCCATCTGGCCTCCTCACCGTGACCCCGGAGGAGCAACCGTCATGGCAACGGCCCCCTCGCTCAGCAGCGTTTTTGAGCGATTAATACGTCCATTTCTGTAAAAGGGAGGAAATGGAAAGTAGCTGAGATTATAATAGAGAGCAGATGGCAGGACCGGCGGGGGACCTAGAGGTCACGGCATTGGGCGAACCAATAAATAAAGTTTTATTGCTTTCGAAAATTCATACCTCTTAAGATGTGGGCTCTGTCCCAAATCCTAGTCTTTTGGAACATCAGGTGTTTTAGGAACACTAACAAGAAATTTTAGAGTACCTACTATTATTTTTTGGTGCTTGAGAGACTGTGTACCACCCATAATGCATTGCAAACATAAGGCATTGTGTAATTAAGTAAAACATTAACAAAGCATTCTGATGTTTCTAATGTTTGATAATCTACATTATCTGTTAAAGGTCATGTGTGTTTAGTGTCCCTGTGTGCTGTGTGCTAATTAGCTCATTACCTAGCAGACTGTAGCAAAAACACAATATGTGAAAACTTAATGTTCACTTTTCTAGATTTGACTTTGTGACACGGTATCTACATACACCATCCCAAAGTGAACGTTGAAATTTTCTGGACAACTTGTTAAGAGGGATGCATCCACGGCAATATTGGTATCGATACCAGCCACTGCTGATCGCTGAAAACAAGTGATTCCGGAAATGAAAAAAAAACACGCTCCTCTCTACTACTACTTGATCCAAGCTAACTAATGTAGCTAGCTAACGCACTTCATTTAAAATTAGCTAGCTAGTGTTATAAAGAATAACTATCAGGATCGTCAAGTGCCAAAAAATCGTTCTCTCACTCATACTTGGTCTGAAAGAAAATGATATTCATGTCCGAGAATCTTGCGTTCTGATACATGAATCTTTTTTGCGAAATATGAAAAATACCTCGCAGCCTCCAACATATGGCGACTTTTAGCGCTGCACGTATTAAAGCTCCCTTTTTCCACCGTAAACCGTGTAAAATATGGCTGTATGACTCGACGCTGGCGCCTTACCAGTGCTCTCTCGTCTAATTAGGTTTGATTGCACAATCAACTCCGACCAAATGGCTCGTCATATGGTTCAGAGCGTAACTCTTTCGCAGAATTTGACAGCAATACTGAGGAAAAGCTCAGGAAGCTGCTTGCATCCAGCACGTTTCCATTTTACCGAGGTGCCGGAACGCCGTATGGAGAATATTGACTTGGACTTTTATCATAGATGATATTTTCATGGATTCATGAGTCATGTGTTATGTTTGGAATTGAAATGATTTGTGCAACACCATGGCGCTGTTCAATTCTCGATTCTGATTGGTCGAAAAAGCAGCAAGGCAAATCACAGGTTTATATTAAAGCACTCATTCTAAAAAGTTATCGTTTCTATAGTAACCGCTCATTCACAGGGACTTGGTGGTGTCTTCATGGTGGAGGATCTCGTGCTTGCTGGTTTCTCTTTAACATGACAAGCTGCAGTTTCAAAAAACAGGAAAAACAAAAGGCTGGTGACCCTTGCTGACAAATATCGACGATATCGTATTCACTCTTGTCCTTGATTGAACAAAGTACCTGTAAGGTGTTGTAATTATGTATCTATAAATGTATAAAATGTATGGTGCTGTATAAGAGGAATAAAACACTTTACTTAATTTCAGGGTTATAACAGTAACCCCGCTTCATCACACCACCCTCTCACTGATTATTTTCCTATAACAACACCCCCCCCAGATGTTCTATTCCTTACCCAACAAAATCTTCTTCTATATACTTAAAGAATGTTGTCTGCTATCTATCTATCTATCTATCTATCTATCTATCTATCTATCTATCTATCTATGATATTGTGAACAATTTGATGGGTTTTATCTTATTTATTGTTTTTTCAATAAATGATTTACTGACAATGTCTTTTTTCAGGTTTGTCTGATAAAATTTCATAAAGTTATAAACAGGAAAATATAACCTCTGATCTTGCCGAGCTTCACCAAACTCAAGACCTAAACGTTAACACTTAACAAGCCATTCACTTCTCTGTGTGACAGTGAGCAGTCAAGTTAGAGTGCGGTAGCTAATTTTAATCTGTTTAATTAAGCGATTTTTATGCTAACTCCACACAAACAGCTATCTTAACTGTTATGATACGACAGAGGTGTCACTATTTGTATCTCTTTATCCGTATCTGTATTCGAATTGCAACTCAAAGTGGGCGTGGTCTAAACCGGAAGAGTTTATGCTAAATCTTATATTTGATTTTACTTCCTGAAGCAATTTAGTAGCCTGATTTAAATCACAACTATTCTGAGCAGATGTGCTAGCAAATGTTCTAGAAAAAACCAACCAACCAACCAACCAACCAACCAAACAAACAACCAACCAACCAACCAACCAACCAACCAACCAAACAGACAAACAAACAGTGCACCTCTTATTCGTTTTTCTCTATTTGTATATGTTTAGAACATGTTATATGTTCAATCCGAATAACCAATTCCATTCCTAATGTATGAAATCTACCAACGTTATCTACGTAACATTCTGGATGAGACATTGCGATTACACACACTTTTCTAGCGCTAGCACTGTTGCTAAAGTTGTCTGCTTGAAGCCGCTGGTTGAATATTGGACTTTTTTCTGCGAAAATCAAGATTAATAGATTTACATCGATCTCTATATATTGCATATAAAGAAGTTACATCGTACTGTAATCAAAAAACTAATGCTTATTTAATGCTCGTTTTTTAGTATTACGGAGAAGACGAGCGTTTGTTTATCGTCAGGTCAGAGGTGTTGTCACGTGGTGACCGCAACTTCTCACATTTAATACGGAGAGGAAAACAAACAGATCTTTCTCTCTCTCTTTCTCTCTGTGTCTCTCACTCGTTGTTTCTATGGCTTGTTATTTTTAATGGCAGGTACACAGAGGATTTGGAGCTTCTGTGTTCTGTATGTATGTGTGTGTGTGTGTGTGTGTGTGTGTGTGTGTGTGTGTGTATGTGTGTGTGTGTTGTCACAGCACTGTCGGTAGAGTGTGTGGAGTAGTGCTGTACGCACTGAGTCCCTTGTGATTGTGTGTGTGTGTGTGTGTGTGAAGACGGACTCCTCCTCACAGATGGGGCTTTAATTAACACATGGGCTCTCTCATCACAACACCACGGCCAGGTGTCGCCCTGGAAACCGTCTCCATGCTGGACGCATGGGACACACACACACACACACACACACACACTGTAGCGTCAACATACAGGATAATGATGGTGATGATTATCAGAGCGATGATGATGATTAGTACAGTCATGATTATTATGATAAGTTGTTTCACTGTGTGTTTTTTTTTGTAACTTAAATAATTTAAACAATTTTTTTAAGTGTTTAGCTTTAATAAGATGAGGCCTGTTTCACCTTAAATTAGGACAAATTTAAGACTGTTGTTCTCACAGACATCTGATCTGACATCAGGAAAAATTCCTGCTGAAGTTCTAAAGTTTAAGGCTCCATCCACACGTATATGGATATTTTTTGCAAAGTATTTTATATATATCCAGTCCTTTTAAAAACATCCAGTTCACACAAAATGTAATGTAATGTGATGTAAATTGGTGAAAATAATTTTAAAACACTCACATGACTGCACCAACCCAGTAGGTGGTGACAGTATGTCATAAACTGTTACGTTAAACATCTCAAGAATAACGTTAAGGGCTACGTAGTGAGCGATAGAGAAGGCAAAATACTTCAGTTAGCTCGAGTTCAAGGACAAACACAAGAAATACTTGAATACAAAGTATTCCCCAAAATCTGTGTTATTAAGTTGGCATTTGTCAAAGCTGATCTCATGAACGAGTGCAAAGTGGTTGGATTTTGTGCGATAAGTCAGACACACGCTCTAGCCCCGCCCACAGCTCCAATTGATTCGAACTATTGTCAAGTTTTTTTCTTTTACCAATTCAATGACCATACTCAATCCTTCATAAAAAAAGTGTAAGTTGTTGTAGATGTGAACAATGTCTACAAGTTTAGTTTGGTGGACTGCTAGTTGATCGTAGCGCAAGAGATGGAAACCGGATACACTGCAGTAAGACCCTCTCCACGTGCATACAAATATTAAAAAAAAATAAATCCAAATTCATACTTCCCACATTAGAGAGTTCCTGCGAACTCTGCCATTTCAAGCAGTGAGCTGTCTACGAAAAAACTAACTCATTTATTTTTAAAGAAGATGTGAGAATTCATTGCTAATAGCACTGAAAAATTACAAGAAAAAGAACAATTTTATCAAATCAATCTTGCAGAAAGCAAATTAATTAATTCATTTCAATGATCAAAGTATTTAACGATTTCAAATCTAAACAGAAACACAAAAGACTGTTTAACCTTAAATCCTAAATCACGCTGTTATCTCTTGCTCTCACTGTGTGACGTCACGGAATCACAACTGTGAGAAGTTTCGCGTAGGAACTGCTAGTCTGAGAGTCGTTCAAACGCATCTTTCCTACCAGGAAATCAGAAACTTCAGAAACCTCCCAGTGCCCATTTGGTCATGAACGCAGCATAAGAGCTGCATACTGAGTGGTATAAAAGGCGAAATGTGTAAGGAAGACCAACAAAGTTCTAAAACAAACAGGTCTGAATTTGATCTTGGGACTTTTTCTTTTTCTCTTTCTTTTTGCGTTATTGGAATTTGTAGCTGGACTTGTTTCAGTCTTGGATATTGGTCATGACTACGAGTTTGTAAAAATGATATTAGTGTTATCTCGTCTTTCTGCATGAACAAATGTTTGACAAGAAGACTGGAATAATGCCTAATCATTGGTGCAATGCACGAATGAAGCTGGTTGAAGGTTTTCAGCCTACACCTTGACTCGGTCTTGCTTTCATTTAGACTTGATCTTGACTCAGCTTCGACCTTTAAGACTCAGTCTTAACTCAATCTCAGCTAGTCCTGCTTTTGGACTTGACAATGACATCCACGAGGACTCATGCTGTAAGCGTGGACTGATGAGGAGGCGAAACTGCTGATTAAGGTTATGCCTGAATACCGAGTGTTTGTCTGAGCGTTATCTAAAATCTCTGTTCGCAGTGTGGATTGTAGGGCATTTTCAGGAGGAGTTCAGCGTGGATCATATTATGTCTCCTCCGGGTGTACTAATGAAAACAAAGCGAGATTATATTGCAAACATGTTATGAAATAAGAAATCACAGAGCAAAGTAATAGCCTGGTCAGCAGCCATGATCAACAGAGTCCTAGCACATTCATAACACACAGCAGGTGAATGCACAGGGCGACGCTGTGACATCAGCGCTTTTCAAAAACACACGTTTTTCTCTTTCATATACGTATATAAAATTTCTATTTCGGTGACATATTGACCATTTTCACGGAGACGGGAGGCCAAAACGTTTTGGAAACATTTTTTCATCTCTGAAAATAAACACGCCGCAAATGTTTGTAGCACCAAATCACAGACGCTACGTCTATAACTTTGCCTCCCAAAAGCTTTTGATCTGTTTTGAGGTGAATTAACTTTCACACACTTTCTTTTCCCCCATCCCCCAGATCTTCTCCTCTGCACTTTACTCCTCCGTCTCTGTCGCCTCGCTTGCTGTGTGTCGAGCTGACAGCTCCTCCCGAGCGAAGAAGTTGGTGACATTCTCCCCGTTCCCGCGACATCTGGCCACAAACGAGCGCGTCAAATCCCACCCAGCGGCTGCTTAAAGGGTGCCAACTGCCGGTACTTCCCATTAGGGCCCTAAAGACGAGCACTTCAAACGGCACGCGCACCTTGGGAGGGACGCGCATCATCATATTTTAATCGAACATGTGGCTCCTTCGCGTTGTCCCGCGTCCAAATTGCAATAGTGAATTCTGTCCAGCTGTCGGGCTACAAATGGGGCTCAATTATAGTGGCGACATGCACCTCTGTTTCTCTCTCTCTTCTTTTCCTGGCTTTAATCGTTAAACAAAGTGAGTCAGACTCGTCGAAGTCGCTCTCGGTCAAACCTTTGTCGGTGTGACGGTTGACATCATGCGTACTGACACTGTTTGCTCTCCCGAGTCCACACACACACACACATACACATACACGGTTAAGACAGAATCAGCTCTGTTGTCCTCGATTACCTCGAAGACCGTACATTGTGGAGCTACAAGTGAAATGTTTGTTCAAACCAGTACAAAATAACTACCCTCACGAAGTGTTTGTGCCAGATTTTGGGTCTAGTTTACTATTCATTACGGTTTGTAGTCAATATTTTATAAAAAATACTTTTTTGGTGCATTTTAGTTTAGATCACCTATCTAGCTGATAAAACTGGAAGTTGTTGCTAGCTTGCAAATCAACAATCCGCTAGTATATATTTAAAATATATATATATATATAAAAATGTACAATGACACTATATCAAGATAAGGTTTCATTTTTGGTATCCAGATTATTTGCTGTTAACAAACGTCGGAAAAGTGAATTATTTTGGACTTTTGTGTTCCACCAAACCATTGGTGTGTGACACAACCCTTGGATTTGGTCTTCATTTGCTTAGGGGGCAGTCGTGGCCTAATGGTCTGAGAGTCGGACTTGTAACCTGAAGGTGAACCTGAAGGTGGTGGGTTCG
>CM074957.1:19554560-19568019 GCA_037577455.1 Pangasius macronema | reverse complement strand
AGCTTCATCTCCTCATTTATTACCTCCATATACCTCCTCTTTGGCCTTCCTCTTCGCAATTATTATTATTAGTGGTAGTATTATTAATTATTAGTGCCACCGACCAAACAAAATGATACAGAATGATTCAATAAATAAATCAAATGATGGCATGAACCATAAAACAGACTTTAATTTCATATGGGGATTTTCTAACATAGATTTCTTTCTTTCTTTCTTTCTTTCTTTCTTTCTTTCTTTCTTTCTTTCTTTCTTTATTAACTTCAAAGAGAAAAAAACGACAGACTGATGAGCGAACGACTGCTTATAGCCTCTATGAGCACACGACGTGTTTTGCGTACCCTCCACAACGTTAAAACGTAACTATAAATGGATAAAAATGTAGGACATTTTATGCTTTAATAAATAATTCAATTAAAAAAAAATCATAATGTGGTGTAAGAGGAACATGCTCCAGACATGCTGTTACTGGAAAATCATCATCTTTGGGGTTGGTACAGGAGCTCCGCTTCATCACACCAACCCGCTGTTGATTATTTTCCTATCAGAGCACAACACCGAGTGTTTTAGTTGTGGATAGATTAAACACTAATGAAGGTGAATTTCATTAATATTTCAACAAACATTCATTAATATGTCGCTGTGCTGATTTTGTTCATTTGTTAACATTACGTACAGCGTATTAACACCGACGTTTATACTTTGTTTATAGATAATGCATTATTAATGTTAGTTAAGGAAACTTTAATGTAAAGTGTTACCTAATCTAATAATATACTTATATAAAATTATTATTAGATTCAAAAAGGAAAGTTTAGAGTTTCAGGCCGAGCGTAGCGTCTTATTAAAACTCTTTGTCTGAATTCAGAGGAGAGCGGGGACGGAGCACGGTGTGTCTCAGCACCGGTGTGCGTTTCGCTCGCGGTCAGATTGGCGACGCCGTTGTTTTTTTTTCCGCTTGTCCTCCTGAGGGACGTCAAATCACCCAGAGCACTTTTTCCTGCCTTTTTTTTTCTCCCTTCGAATCTGTTCAGTGGCCCCCCGAGGAAAACGGAGAGACACGGAGCTGATCATTTCACGTTAATAACCGAGTACAGAGATGATCCGAAAAACATGTTGTTTCATTTGAAACGCCTCGCGGGCTCAACAGCGCAGGACGTTTAAGGGCGGAAAAAAGAAAAGTTGAGACAAAACAGCATCTGCATAATTCATCCGTCATGCGTGTAGACATCGTGTGTTTGTTCTGACTTTCGCTCCCGCGTGAGTTAGCGACAGGCCGCAGATGTGACGCGAGACGATAAAGCGATGATTCATCCTCACACAGACTTATTACCAGTTTTAAAACTGCTTAATGTACTATATTTTTGGAAATGGCAAATATTTGAGCTGGTGTGCTAGAGGTTATAAGATTCTCACATTATATATTAATGTCTACTGTTAGCCTGCATTCAGAATGCTAATGAATATAATGTTGCTAATCTATTATTGTCATTATCACTAGCACCTAGCAAAATTTACTAGAAATTTCTTTTAGCGGCTAATTTTTTTTCCCTCCAGAAAAATGAAATAATTATTATTGCAGCAAATATATCTTCGCTCCGAAATTACTCAAACTGTTATGGGTGCCATTATTTTTTCCCCTGTGAGAAGAGATTGTAAAATTATCACAGACATTTTAGTATCAATTAAGGCTTATTACTACAAGTGAATACACTGCTAGCACTTATTCAAAATGCTAATAATTTTAGCAGAATGGCTAATGATACTAGGTTATATAAGTGACAAAAAGTTGTGGGGGTGCCAATTTTTTTGTAACGTCATTGAGTGTTCACATTCATTAAAAAAAAGGCCATATTTTGCTTACATTTATGCTTTTGTATATACATAATTGAAATCGTACATGAGCAAAACTAACTTTAGTTTGCGAACCAGTGATAGCTATTATTAGCTTATTATAGCTACCCAAATTTCGGTATTAGCACAAATAGCTAAATTGCTAAAAACTGTTGAGCGGTTGAATACGTTATTGTTTCTATAGTATCAACGTGTACGCCGGACGCTCCGTATAAACAGGTTTAAAAATAAACACGTGTTTGATTGTTGCTGTGGTGATGATTTCTGTAAGGAGATGTTTATTTAACATTTATGGAAGGAGTCTCCAGTGTCAGCGCTTCGTAACGGTCCGAGGTAAAGCTGTAAAGCTTTCTGAAATCTTCAGGACACTTCCTGGTTTCTCGGTAACATGACAAACTGACGTGTACTGGTAGAGGAAAATAAACTATAGCAGTAACTGCGTTTCATGACGTCATGCTGTCGTTGATTATTTTCCCGAAACAGCGTAGCACAGTGTGTTTAATTCCTTACGTAATATTTATATGTTTATTCTGGATACAAAACTGTGGACGGCAGCGATTTATTTTCAACAACAACAACTGCAAAAAATTTTACACTAAATGAAATGACTCAGGGCAGAGCCGAGTAATTTTTTTTTTTTTTTTTTTTTTTTTTTTTAAGTAACTGGATTATGATGGAAGATTATAAAAGCTATCGTCCTGCTCGGAATGTAGCTTTTGGAAAGCGGCCGCAGCGATTTTATTTAAGTTGAGCGATGAATCACGGCGGAGCGTGACGGCGCGAATTCCCCGAGAGCGATTTCCCGAGCGATTGTTTGTGATGGCAGCCTGCCTCCACATGGGGGCCCGGGGCAGGAAGTCGCAAAGCCTCTTTCACAAATCTCACAAATCTCTCACTGTCAGCTCCGGCGTCCACACCTCTCGCCTCTCACACGCGCTCCTCAAGATGAGATGAGGGTTTGCACATTTCACACACCTCCTTTAGACTGAGATAAAGTACTGGAAGGAAAAAAAAGTGTGTGTGTGTGTGGGTGTGTACGTGTGTGTGCATGCGTGTGGGGATGGGGGGGGGAGGCCGAGACGTGTTTATCCACACGCATCTGTCTCATGTTGTTAATTGGGAGCGTTTGCCATTTGGAAAGGGGCTGATGGCCTCCAGGCATGTCGAAGCAACCTGATGTGAGGCGAAATTCAGATTCGTTCCAAAAAAGAAAGAGATTTCATGCTAATGAGGCTGTGACAAACACTACAAGCTTTAGCCCCACCCTTAAAATTAAACTTAGCCATTTAACATTTACATTCAGGAAATACTTGTAGAATTGTAGACGATTCCTGAAGGGGCGGGGCTGAGGTGCTGGGGAAGGGTGGGTGTCATTACATTGGATTTCATGCCATGTTGTAATTGCAGCTATGAGTCCTAACCCCGCCCCTGAGCCCCGCCCCTGAGCCCCGCCCCTTCACAAATCTTCTACAATTTCTAACATTTGATTGATTTCCTAAGATTTTGTCTGACGTAAATGTTGTAGCTTCATTTACAACTTTATTGGTACAAAATCTACAGTATTTGAAGCTGTAACAAAAGCTATGACTGCTAGCCACGCCCCTCAACCACTAACCCCACCCCTCGGCCTAACCTAGCTGTTTAGCACCAATTCTTACAAATGTAACTGCGAGACAATACCACTGTCAGTCCACGCTTCTCATCAAGTGAGGACAATGATGCTAGATTATTTTTATTAAGTTTATTATAGCTACAAGTGCTAGCAGTCTTAAAGCCGTGAATGAAACGAAAAACAGAACACAGGTTTTCATACAGTCTCTACTTTTCTACAATCCTGACGATTTTTTAAACATTTTCTTAAGTGTTTATTTGTATGAAATCGAACAAACTTCTACCCTTGAAAAAAAAATTGATCAAAGAAACCTTAATCGATTTCACTCTTATTTGATGAAATTTTATCGAATTGCAGAATCACAATCTCTTATTTTCCAAGTACGAGAAATTTGTCTTGGAGCTACAATACGCAATTTACACAATATACAATAATTCAAACCATAGATCGTAATGTGCAGCTAACATACAATGACGACATGAGTTTACCAGGAAAAAGAAACAAACTGCAAAAAAAACAAACAAACTAGACACCGAATCATTATAGCTACCTCTAGCTACTGTTTTTAATCGAGAAGAACATAATGAAAGGTTAAAATACAGCTAGGTACTGTTTAGATTATTGGCACAGTCTGCACAATATAGCATAAATATTCTATTTTATGGTGCTTTTAGTTAGAAATCGTGTTATGTTATAAATATAATGGGTACGAAAAAATTGCAGTCAACTACACATCTGGTGTCAATGTCCATTGGGTAACATGGAAGTGTACTGTACTGTACATACGTACGATGTGCGACATCTTTACAATGTCTGGAGAAAAAATGAGTGTTACTGAGTGCTACATTTTTGTTATTCTACTAAATTCGTTAGCGTGTTGTTAGCATTCATTTGATTCGCATCCTTGTAGGAATGCTATAAAGTTAATTCCCCACTTTTACTGCATTATTTTTTATATTTACTGTGCAGCTCTTTGTATTAGATTATTAATAATGCCCGTTTGTGGTAAATCTTCAGCTTGTTAAATGTGTCACATTTTGAACAAGCTAGCCTGTGTAAATTTTGAGCGAATGGGTAAAATTAGCCGTCGTAGATATTCTTCCAAATATTTTCGCAGAAAATCCAACTTAACCGCTTCAATCAAAAATTGTATTCAGGTTAGCGTGAAGGAAAGAGTTAACGATTGTAGCACAAATTGATTTTGTCTTTGACCTAAATCTCACCGGTTTTATGTGACACAGGCTCTCAAACTATCAAAATTCCTGGACATCCTAGCTTAAAATCACACGGCCCCACATTCCCCAGCAAGTCACCGCAATTTTCAGCATTTTCACTCCTTTTTTCATCTCAGACGCCCCCCTGCTCTCACTCGCAGCACATATTTAACCCCCGTGTTATCGCCTCGGCAAGAGGCGCCCCTAATTGCAAAAGAGGTGAAGCCCGTGTCACCCCACCACACCGGCGGCACTGCTTTGATAGCACCCTTACTCGCTTTGCACACACTGATGCCCTAATTAACCTCTCTCGATTAGGGCAATTAGCTCCTTTACTTTACGCCTAATCCCTAAAAAGTGCACTCGAGTCGTGACTTCCCTCCGTCTGGAGCCTGACACGCTTCAGGAAAAGGTGGCATACTTGTAGTCATACTCATGCTCTAGAAGCTTCTATGAACTTTCCGTGAAAGTCCAACCCTGACAGATTGACAACACGGAACATGCTACTTGGCAGCAAATGAAGCTTTTTCTTCCCTTTTTTTTTCTTACAGTAGACTGGGTGTGCGTTATACAATATGACATGGCTGACAGCATAGTAGCGTAAATCTGTTTGACCATTAGTCGACATTTTCACAGTCATATTCAATTTACAGCCATACTATAGCGGCTATAGCGCGATCCTTTGTGGCACGCAAAGCCCCGATTACGCTCACGACCTCGCTGCATGACCAAGTCCAACTCGAAAGCTTAAACAACGTCCAGAGAAGCATAATCGGAGTAACAGTAGATCAGTCTGTATTGTGAATGTGGTAGTGTTAAGGGAATACAATGGTGCTGTAAAGCCAATGCTGAGAAAAAAATTCCGGTTGGTCCAAAGTCTCAGCTCGTTCCAACTGTTCCAACATTTAGGAAATCTGGATGTGGTCTGAAGCAGATATTTACAGAAGACAGACTTTTATTACTTGTTGTACCACAATTCTCAATCCTGATTGGTCAGAAGGTTTTCTGACAGTACGTCTGGCTGTAATGAGCAGAATTTGCTCATTCTGATGTTATCGTTTCTATAGTAACATCTTACACGGCCACATAAACCGATTTAAAACGTATACCTGTTGTTATAGTGAAGTTTCCTGTAAAGAGGAAGAATGTTCTTGGCTGATGGGAGTCGAATCGCATGTGGTCTTCTGCTGTCCTGCTGTTGCTGTCATCAACCTCAAAAAAAAGTGACATTTTTGGGCTTGTGATGCTTTTCTGCTCGCCACGGCTGTACAGAGTGATTATTTGCATTACCGTAGGCTTGAGACCAGTCTTTTCTCACTGGATGTTTTTTGTTTTTCGCACCACTCTGTGTAAACTCTAGAGATTGCTCGAGTTTGTTAGCAGTTTCTGAGCTACTCAAACTAGCACCAACAACTGTGCTACGGTCAAAGTGACCCAGATTCCACTTTTTTCTCCATTCTGATGCTTGATTCTTTTTTTAACTAAAGCTCTCGACCTGTAGCTGCATGATTTTATGCATTGCGCTGCTGCCACATGATTGGCTGATTGCATAATTGCATAGTATCAATATTCCTATCATAGAAATCTCACACAGAGCATCACGTCCAGTATGAAAAATAAATTCTCGCTCAAATGCACACTTTTTGCTAGTATGGCCAGACAGGAAACACATCTGTTTTTCTTTGTACAGGCATAAAACATACTAGACCGGTAGTCTCATTGTTGGAACTGTAAATACAGCATAAAAAAATTCAGCACAACAGAATCAAAGCACATTTGTTTGAATCCGAAAGATCTGCCAGACTGAAAGAAAGGCCGTGATTTATGGCAAGGTGGCTTCTATATAAACCGTATAAAGTAAAAAACAGAAGGTCAGGATTAAAGCAAGAGGAAATTTATAGAAGTTTCCATTTCCCCCAAAATGTAATCGATCAGTCGAGACACGTTTGGTGTCTGACGTTTGCGTCTTCGGTTCGGTCTCAGAGGCACTGTTAAGCATGTGTTAATTGTACTGTTAAGTAAGGAATAACACACTCAGTGTTGTGCTGTTGTCTATTTTCATTTTTCCCCCTAAATAAGTTAAATAAATTTATAATAAATTTATGTGATTTGTCCATATTTTGGTTTTCATGACATTTTATTTTTCATTTATTTCATTATTTACTTATTTTCTTTTCTTTTTCTAAATAATAAGACTAAAAAATAAAATGATAAAGAAGTGTATAGCATACAGAAAAAAATCTAATTAAATGATTAAATCGGAAATGAATTTGATAATAAATATAATATTATATTTATAATATTTATTGCATCATAGTTAGGGTATTTTTAGTTAGTTTGTTTTTTAAAAAAATATATTTCTTTTTTTTTAAATATATAAAATATTTTAAAATATATTCTTTATTTCAAATTTTGATTTTAATTACGTTTTTGGTTGATTATTTTATTCCTCTTATAGCAGAGCAATTTGCCAAGGATTAAATTTTTTTTTTTTATTAATTAAAAAAACAACGTTGTACGTATTATCCATTTATAGCTACATATAATGTTGTTAAATGATCATGAAACAGGCGAGATCCTGTTCTATCGAGCATTAGCTAGTTTGCAATAGCGTCACTTTCGTCTCTCTCTTGGGGTTAAGACAAAAAAAAAAAAAGCTACTTGTCATGTTACAGAGAAACCGGAAAGCGTGAACTACTCCATCCTGAAGACGTTCACATGTAAACAAAGTGCTAACACTGAAGACTCCTTCCATCAACTTCACTATATCGACAGTTATTTAAATATTTGTTCATGTGGAATGTCCCTGGAAATGAGACTTACCGTTACTATAGAAACGATAACGTGTTAGCGCATTAATGTAACCGTTGTCAGGTTTTCTGACCAATCAGAATGAAGAATTTGACAGCGCTGTGGTGTAAATGGTATTTATCGGTAAATTATGATTATATGGAAGCACTCCTGCTATAATTCTTGGCTTCCCCTTCATCCTGGAAGATCTTCTGGGAGAATGGAATGGTTGGTTTCTCAGGAACGGGGTTACAGACCGCAAATACGTGACCATATATCTGCAGGAGAATTTCCCGATGTCAACGAGCGTGTAAGGATTTCCCGTTGTCAGCTGGAGTGAGAGGTCTTCACGGGTGGAACAGAGGGGAAGTGGTTCGTTCCGCTGAGATGGGTAAATTTATGATCTAGACCTGAGGACAATGAGGAGATGATACAGAGAGACAGGAAGAGACAGAGACAAAGAGAGAGAGAGAGAGAGAGAGAGAGAGAGGAATGAAATGAGCAGTGGAGACAGAAGCAAAGAGCGAGAGGCCTGGTGCGAGTGTGAAGAGTGTGTGTGAGTGTGTGTGAGTGTGTGCGTGTGCGTGTCTGATTAATATTCATCAGGCAGAGAAGGCAGATGTGTCTGACATCTGTGTGATGTCAGCGTGTTGTCAACACATTGTTAGCACCGCAAACGTGCAAACAGATTAACGGGCCGCGCCGCCTTCGCCGAGTGCGAAAAAAGCGATTGCGGAGGAAGAAGGGAAGACAGCTTGTTCCTTCACTTCTTCCTGCCGTGCTTCCGATGCTCGGCTGCTGCCGATGGTGTAAAGACGCTCCTTGTGCCAAGGCTCGGCGCTTGCTCTTGATTCTGCCTAATTAATCATTTACAAGCAGGAACCGGATTTCAGGTGCGACCTGCTTTTGATTGACAGACTTGAAACACCGCCTCCCAGTTCCTGCCTATTTGTCCCGTCCGCGGCTGTGTGCGTGATCCTCGATTCTGAACTTTTCGTCTCAAGTCGGATTTTTTTTGTCATTTTGATCTTAACATCTCTGATATTCAACACCAAACACAACAGAAGGTCACGCCAAAAATCACTAACTAAACATTTTTCAGATTTTAATGAGCGCTGAAGGGCAGCCGCAGATCAACACGATGCTGAAAAATTTAATTTCTAATATAAATAATAAAGACAATAAAAAATTTAATAAATTGTAAATGGATTTGATAATTACTGCACATAATAGAATATTTTCCATGTGTATTTAATGTACTTTTTTCCATACATTTTTTCATTTATTTTCTTTTATTTTTAGTCCATTTTATTTACTTGTCTATTTACTTTTTCTCCAAAATAAGTTAGGTATGTAAATTGTAAATATATTGTTTATTTTTTTTTTATTTTGGATTAATATTTTCTTTTGCTTTTATTTTGAATTTTTTTTACTTGTCCATTTTCTGTTTTTTTTTCTAATGGATAATTTAAAAAATTAAAATTATATTTAAATGGACTACATTATTATAGAATTTTTATTTTATTTTTTTTAATTTTTATTATTTTTTTAATTTATATATATATATATATAGCTATTTTTATACTAGTTTTATTTTATATGTTTTCCTTTTATGAATTTACTTTTCCATTTTTATTTTGAGTTTCCTTTGTTGGCTGTAACTTTTATTTTGTCAGTTTCTTTTCTCTTTTTTTTTTTTCCATTTCCTTCTTTCAGAAAGATGATCGCTCCAAAGCCAGGGTGTTAGTGAGGTGATCCGAGTACTGATTTCTCTAAATGCCCAGAAAGTAAATATGGCTGCTGGTAAAATATGTCTGAGGTAATAAAAATATAAAATAGTTCAACTATATACGAGGAAGCTTGCTAATAAATACGATCAGAATAATTGCACATAATTGAGAAGAAAGGATTCATTCCCATCCACCTGAGGAACAGCTGTGAGCAATGGCGAGGGGGCGTGGCCAAGGCTGAGCCGAAGCGAACCCAGGAAGTACGCACGCAACATATACTAGGAAGAAGTCTGACAAACTTTCCTGCACTTATTAACATTCATAAAAAATGTGCTTGCTTTAAAATAATCGCTTTAGTCGTGAAACAGAGAGAAAATAGTTTACGTTGAGTCTGCTGAAGACCTGCTGTTACACCTGAAATATAAAAACGTGCGAATGTCAGCTGATTTACAGGTGTGTTGTGATCTGACTTCACGTTTCACTCGCGCTTATGCAAACGAGACGTCAGCGTGCGTACATGTCAGCTAGTGAGATGTCAGCTTTATACAAAAAAAAAAAAAAAAACCTGCTGTAGGATTTATATTCCATCCATCATCTGCACAATGAAAGGAAGGAGTACAGGAACGGCTTTCGGAGCTTATAGAGCGCTAGAATCGTTAATATCGTTTCTAATGACTATCAGTAGCTACATATTTGATGCGATATGATTAACATTGCACTTCGGACTTCGGAAGTCATCATTATCGGACGACTTCATCATCATTATCGTCTCTTGATGTCGACTCCTTCAACAAGAAGAAGACACTCTTTTGGAAAAGTGATGAAGAAGAGAAAGGATGAAGATGATACTGATAGAGTCCATGTGTTGGAGTGCTACCGAGGTGTGTCCATCTCTACACGAGTGGACAATGCAGGACTGTGTGTGGACACCCAAAGGGCCATGTGTGGGTTCGGTGGACGTTGGCCAGATGAGCCTTTCCCTCGTTCTTTCTCTCTTTCTTTCTTTCATTCTTTCTTTCTTTCTTTCTTCCAACCCACGCAGTAAAAACATACGCATTCCTGCCGCTCCCTGATTTTGGCACGTAACCCTCTGTGTGTGTTTTGGGAAAAGTCTCTGTCCAAAAACGAGTCATACTTCACAAACCACCAGCTTGCTTTTTTGTTTTTTTGTTTTTTTGCCCTGCTGCAGGCCTTTTTATTTGGGACATCGTGGGAATTGGTGAAAAAGGGAGGAAAAGTGCACATGGGTTTTTTTTTTCTGCGGCGGGGATTTCGGCCGAACGATATTTTCTAATGACAGACATATGATTCGGGAAAAGGTTTATGTTTATTCCTACGGATGACACTTTGAATCATCACGTTTAATCATCCAGAGTGAGGGAGATTACAAGCCATGCACAGAGCGGAGCAGTGGAGGGTTAAGCGGCTTGCTCAAGAGCCCAACAGCAGCTCTGTGGTAGTGCTGGGATTTGATCTCACTGGAGAACCTTAGGAATAACAGTTCTCTGAATTACTGCTGACATAAATAGATGTGCACACTCTTTTGGGTGGTTTTTTAATAAGTGTGTATTTTCTAGGTGTGTTTTTTCTTCCTACATGACCAGGAAATCGATTGAAACATGGAAGACGCAAACATGGTCCTGTTTTCAATTAGCTGATATATGAATACAATCGAATATCTCATTGTATTCAGAGTTGCCACGCCTCCTTCACTGTCTGACAGGCACAGAGGCCATGCCTCGTTCACTGGGACTGACGGGCATAGAGACCACACCTCCTTCACTTGTACTGACAGGAACAAAATTCACACCTTCTTGAATGGGACTAAAGGGTATAGAGACCATGCCCTTCTCCCCAGAAATGAGGCCCAGAGGCCACACCTCCTTGACTAGGACTGAGGCACAGGGGCCATGCCCTCCTTCCCATGAATTCAGAGATGCCACGCCTCCTTCACTGTCTGATAGGCACAGAGGCCACACCATCCCATGAAGGAAGCCCAGAGGCCACAACTTCCTGAGTAGGACAGAGGCACAGAGGACACAACTGCATCACTGGGACTGACAGAAAAAGAGGCCACACCTTCTTCACTGGGAGTGTCAGGTACAGAGGCCACACCTCATTGAATAAAGCTGAGGCACAGAGGCCATGCCCTCCCTTGGAATAAGACACAGGGACCATAGCTCCTTGAATGGAACTGACAGAATCAGAGGCCCCCACGTCCTTTGCTGTAACTGACAAAGAGGTCACACCTTTTCTGGAACTGACAGGAACAAAGGTCCCACCCGCCTTCCTAGAAATGCAGCACAGGGGCCACACCTCCTTTACAAGGATGGAGTTACACAGAGGCCACACCTCCTTTACTGGGACTGAGGTATAGAGCCCACACTCTCCTCCCTAGGAATGAGGAAGGACAGAATTTCACAGATGCCAGGTCTGCTTCGCTGGAACTGACAGGAACAAAGGCCACACTCATCTCCTGCAGAATGAGGCACAGAAGCTACACCTTCTTTTCTGGGACTGACAGGCACCAAGGCCATGCTGCCTTCACTGGAACTGAAAGGCACAGAGGCCACATCTTCTTCACTGGAACTGACAGGCAGAAAGACCACACCTCCTACACTAAGACTAACAGGCACAGCGTTCACACCTCCTTCACTAGAACTAATGAGTAGAGAGGCCACACCCCCATCTCTGGAACAAAGTCATGAAACATCACCCAAATTTAACAATTCAAACGTTTATATAGAATTAATGTTTTGCAAATTTGCAACTCTTAGATTGTCTTTTATGCTAATCCTGCTAGTCCTGATCTGGATACACATGCACATTAACAGTGCAATTTTAAGCGAGTGAACAGCCAAATGTCCCTACAGGCATACACATGACATCAGCAAAGCACTTATTTACTTATTACACTGTACACTTATTAGTTATTACAGGGAAGCCGAGCACCTGATATGCAAACAAACACACAGCGTACATAACAACTGCCTTAATGAGTTTCCCCCCAGCATGCCATGCTCTCCGCACACCATGCACATAATGTGCTTCAAAAGAATACAATTATGTGTGTGATAGTGAAGCCTGACTCTTATTTGTCCTGCCTCTCTCCATCTTAATCACCTCGCTGATGAGGGTTCTCTCATTATTAGTACTGCGCCGTGTTTGTATTTTTCCCAGCAGAAGTCCCTCGGGGCAATTGCGAGGCCGAACTTTGGGTCCTGAATGACAAGGAGAAATAAATAAGTAGCTTATTAAATTAGTAAATAAGTCATAAGTGCTTTAGTGATCTCATAGCAGCCTTCTAGTCAGATTAGGCCTTCTTTTTATATTTATATCTATATTTATAACTATGTCCCCTTTACCCCAAATGCACTCGATCAGCCAAGATGTGTTTGGCCAAGACTCTTCAGTTTTTCACTGGAGCTACGTTACAACATAGATATCTCTATTTTCACCAATAAGTTTCATAGTCTCATTTGTTTAAATAAAATATTTTATAAAATGGCATTTAGAATCCATATTTACAAATTTAAGTCTAAAATGGAACTATATTATACGTCCAAGTAGCTTTTCGGTACAACTCCGCCATCAAACTTTGGGAGGCGTGGCCTAGGAGGCAGCATGATGCCAAACCAATATACTTGGTTGTCCAAGATGGCCGCCCCAATAAGCCACATTAGCACGAGTGCGATATCCCTAATGAATCAGGCACAATGCGAGGCAGATATTTACGTAACAAAAAATTTTGGTTATGTCCATTATTATATATGTCCGTTATCATCAGCCTCGCCTCGCCAGTGCAAAGTAAAGACGCGAGCATGTCTTTGCTAATCGACAAGAGATCAAGCATGTGTGTATCAGCTGTAAATGGCTTAAAAAAGATTTACATTTATCTCCATAAAAGGCAAAGCTCACAGAAAGCTGAAGGTGACACAATGACTAAACGATACGCTAAACGCTAAGTCTTCCAATAATGCAGCTTAGCCAGGAGGTACGTCGGTGACCACAGGCACACGCTAACGATTCCTCATTTAATTAGAACAAATAAGTGATTTTAATTTGACAGAGTAATCCATATAGAAAACCACAGCAACTCATCAAGTATACAATATGAATCCTTATACGTTAAATTTGCAACCAACTCAGGAGCGAACGTAGGATACGAATATTTTTCTGACCGATTTCATTTTATGAATGATTTACGAATAAATTCGTTTGTGTCCAGTTTGATCCATGTTGTTCTTATATCATAAAAT
>CM074957.1:19519713-19538585 GCA_037577455.1 Pangasius macronema | reverse complement strand
ACTTTGTCCCCCAAACGTCCAACATGAGCTGTCCCTCTGATGTACTCGTTCCTAATCCTGTCCAAACAGTTCTACGCGTTCTACGTTCTACGCACGTCCCTCACGTGACTATCGACTGTCATATTTATAGCCATGAACTAAGCATTGGCTAAACTGTTGTTTCCATTCAGCCATGATAGCTGCTTCATCCAGCAAGGAACTTTCTGTAGCTGGACCTTAACAAAGATTCATTATAAACACCAGAACACTTGACACAAGAAGAAATAAATGCGTTTCCTATGAGAAATAACGCTAACCATTTAGTTTTTTTTTTTTTTTTTTTTTACGTGACTCCAAAAGTCTAAACACAGATCCTTGGGAAAATGTCCTCCGAAATGTCCTTATTGAATTGAGCGAAGAAAAAAATAAACAGTTTTGAAATGTTATTTCTAAATGTCATTTGGATCATCCTCAGTCAGTTTAATTTCTCATTTCTAATGAGCATGGAATCAGTCCAGATGCAGAGAGATTATTATTAACTACAGCTCCAAGTCGAGTAAATCCCAACAGTTTTGAACAAATTCAACCGAGTTTCTGTCTGTAATGCGCAGCCTCTGAGCTGAGCCCAGGGTCTTCGCCTAGCACGTGTCCAAATCGATCATCACAGGCTCGGCGAAGCATCAAGTCCGTGTTATTACGCTTTAATTAGAGAACACAGGAGCAGATTCTCCAAATCACCTGGCCGGCGACCCCGCAAAGCATGAAAAACGGCGAACACGCATTCGGAAGTGCTGACACCTGCGTTTGGGACACGGCCCATATGTCGTAGCGTTGCCGGTTTAATGGTGCTAAATTGAACTGCTCTGGCTGGAGCAGAAAACTCGGTCCTTGGGGAATTTTATAGCGATGAAGAGCACTCTATGTTAAACATATACATTATTATTAGCGCTACTCTAATTGCAGAGAATTTTAATGAGGGAAATAATTATCATGATAACGTTAATGATGATGCTCTTCGTTATTCATGTTTTGATGTTTTGATCCGGTGTCTGGACTGGACAGAAACACTGGACATAAACCTTTACATGATTTCCAGCTAACGATTTTATGTTTACGTCTGAGTATTAGGGAAGATCGTTTAAGATCATTGAATTAACATTTCATCCATATTTGACATTTACACACCATGTTCTCACAGCTGTATCATGAGCTCTTAACTAGAAACCAAAAAATTTACGCAATATTGGTAAGCTAGCCGGCTTAAAATTCAGCTAGTTTGTACGTTTTCTACCTGCGTAGGACATTTACGCTCGCGAGGGTAAAGATAAGTTTCTTCCGCTTGTCAAATCGGTTGTATTTTAGCGCATTTCTAGAAAATTTAGGAAACAAAACATTATGCTAGTAGTAACAAAATAGCTAAAAGAGTGCACAAAATAAAATAAATACTGATATATTCACCTTAAATTTTGTCGAGGTTTGTGGACGTTTAAATTTATTAAAATGTAAAACATGAAATGTTGTTGTTATTTATTTGTGGGTTTATTTATTTACTTTATAGTTGTTTAACCCTTTACTGCACATTGTTGCCATATGGCAACAATTTACAAACTACCCCCCTAATTTATTTTTTTAAAATTTTGAAATATATTTTTATTTCTTGAACTAATTCAATTAATAAAAATCCATAAAAAATAAATAAATAATTCATGCAGTAGAGGGTTAAAATGCAATCATCTCCATAACGTTTTGTCAAATTGGAAATTTGGAATTGGAAAACAATAAATTTCTAATATCGTCATAAATTAAAGCAGCAATTCCACACATTTTCCGGAACATTTCAGAAAAGTAATTTTTGTATTTTTCCTTTTAACGTATTTCCTGATTTTCATACGACCCATTGAATACTGGAGTAAAAACGGTTATCAAATGTAGTACAAGTTAACGAAGCAAACGCTGAAAAAACACTGTGTTGTGCAGTTAAAGGAAAGTAATCAACAACAGGGTGGCGTGATGAAGAGGACTTATTGTTAATGTTCCTTTAATCCTGAAGTGTTTCATTTTTCTTATACCATTTTCCAACAGTTTTTTTTTGGTCTATTAAAGAAAGACATTTTTATCTTTTACTTTTTATCCATTTATAGTTACATTTAATGCCGTGGAATTAATGACACAACAAAATCACAGCTTGTCATGTTACTGAGTAAGCTCAGAGCACAAATTCCTCGGCTCCGTTAACGAAAGCGCTGAAACTGACACGGATGCATATAAAACATACGATAATTTAATTGTTCTTGGACAGAACAGGGTTAGAGTTCTCAGCGGAGACGTGTAAAAACGTTATTACAGACGTTACAGAGTGAAAGTGTCCGAGAAGGACTTTGGAAATGATCGAATTACTACACGTCTAGAAAAGCATTTAAACATTACAGACTACAAAATATATATATACGATCTAGTACGGGGAAATTTTGATGAATCGGTAATCGTGAGAGTAACGCTGTGGCGATTTTGATTTTACGCTCAGAACCTCTCGATATTGATCATATTCTCCAGTCAAGTGAAGTGTGAATGATGCGATGTCTAGCACATCAAGCCAAGCTCTCTGCAGGTTCATGGTTCAGTGTGTGTTTGCACGCACAGGACACCAGAGCAGCAGGATGCCTGTCAGTCGCATTCGGTTAAGATGCGGACGCAAGGGCTAAAGGCCAGACTGGCAGAGAGAGAGAGAGAGAGAGAGAGAGAGAGAGGGTGAAAAGGATTAAAGGATGGAGGGAGAGAGAGAGAGAGAGAGAGAGAGAGAGCAGCGCGTTCCTCCGGGGAGCTGCTTAGTGCCGTGTCGATGTTGTGCAAATGTAGCGTACCTCCCCCTCGCTGCACTTGACCTTCGAACGCAAACCTCCCGAGACGCCACTGATCTAAATAACATCATGATGCTATTAGCATATAGTGCAGGACAACAATCCTCAGCACTCGAGAGGAGGGAGCATGAAACACACACACACACACACACACACACACACAAACACACACACCAACTCAACAGACACTGAGTAAAATAAAATCTAAACTATCACTGATCTGGGGTCAAGTTTGGCACCGTATAAATGTTACTGATCTCAGGTCAGTGTTTGCTTATGGACTAATAATACTAGGAATATAAACACTGTTCTGAGGTCAGTTCTGTCTTAGTATAAATTGATATAGATTCTAAATGCTGATCTGGGGTCAGTTTTAACACTGTATAGACTAATGGGTTCAGGAAGACTGATGCTGATCTGGGGTCAGTTTTGTACCTCTGTATACACTAATGAGTTCAGGAATATAAATGCTGATCTGAGGTCAGTTTTTGGTATGAAACTAATAATAACAGGAACTTTGACTTAGTATAAATTAATCAAGTCGTAGGCATAAACAATGGGGTGAGTTTTAACTCTGATCTAGGATCATTTTGGTATGGTATACACCATGCAGGTGGGATTATTAACACTGTTCTGGGGTCAGTTTCTGGAATGGATATATAGACCACTATATAGACTACTGATCAGTGGGAAATAAACAGCGATTTGTGGTCAGTTTTGTAACAATATAGAGTAAGAAGTTAAGGAATATTAACATTAATCTCGGGTCAGTTTTGACCCAATATTGTCTATTAATGCAATTAAAATTAATGCTGATCCGGGGTCAGTTTTGACACTGACTCCAGGTAATATGTTAAGGAATATTACGCTGATCTGAGGTCAGTTTTGACACTGACTCCAGGTAATAAGTGAAGGAATATTATGCTGATCTGGGGTCAGTCTTGACACTGACTCCAGGTAATACGTTAAGGAATATTATGCTGATCTGGGGTCAGTTTTGACACTGACTCCAGGGTAATAAGTGAAGAAATATTATGCTGATCTGGGGTCGGTTTTGATATGATAGAGTCTGTCGATGAAAGAGTAAATTAACACTGATCTGGGGTCAGTTTTGCCACTACAGATTAATAAGTTCAGGAATATTACACTGATCTGGGGTCAGTTTGGTTGCAGTGTACACCAATGAAGGCAAGAATATGAAATACTCTCTCAAAAAACAATGTGGAGGGAAAAAAAACGATCGTGATCCAACAGGACAAAAAAAAAACCCAGACTTTCATGTATGGCATTAGTGATTTAGTGACATTTACAGAACGCATAATTTGTTGGCACAAATGAAGTGAGCTAATGCCAAATGATGACTAACATGGTGATTCTGTATTCGCGAGTGTGTGAGACAAAAGGCAGATGCTTAGTCAGCAAAGTCAGTATAACTCAAACCCTATAACACACACACACACACACACACACATATTCATAAAGTGCACTGTGAGCCTCTTGTACTTCATTTCTGCTCCACCCCAAACTAATGAACAATCACACACACCATAATCTAGTACCTGAGGTTAATAAGATGTAGTTATGATATTACGGTGCTACGGATATATCATTAATTCCCTCAGTAAGATCACTCTGCTTTACGATTGTCACAACGTCCCGAATAATTAAACCTGGCGAATGAAAGCTATAAATACAACACGCCGCTGTATCGTCAGCATTCGCTAAATGAGCTGTGAAATCTCAGGGAGCTTGTTAAAATCGACTTTGAGTGAAAGATTGGCCATCGCAAGTTTTATACGTCACTTCAACTGGGTTTGAGATTTCTAGATTAGGCCAGATGTGCGTGCGTTGTTAGCGCAGATAGACCTAGATTTAAGGGGTTTTTTTCCCCAAATGTAAACCATTTAGGAAAAAAAAATGGAAAGAAAAAAAATGTAAAAAAAAAATGGTTAGGTTTATTTATTTATTTAGATCATCTGTATAAGGGTGCCAATAATTTTGCAGCAAGGTCCATAACAATGTTATTTTTACTGGTTGCATTTATTTCATATTCCTAATTTCATTCATTTTTTTTTTTTTTTTTAAATCAAAGAGGGAATAAAATGTAAATATAGGAAAGGTTGCTTTAGGTTACTTTTATTTTAAACGTTATTTTATTTCATTGTATTTTATTTATTTTAAAGTTGTGTTATAGTATTGAATTCAGTGTAAAGAAAACAACACAACAGCTAATAATAATAATAATAATAATAATAATAATAATAAATGATAAATAAGAGAAAATTTTGCTTTAGGTTACTTTTATTTTAATGGTTATTTTATTTATTTAAATGTTTTTTTTAATAGTACTACTAGATTCAGTATATAATTCAAAATGATAAAAAAAATGAAATAATATTTTTTCAGGTTACTATCTATCTATCTATCTATCTATCTATCTATCTATCTATCTATCTATCTGTTTATTTTTTATTTATTTATAGGCTACATTATAGTATTACTGAATAAATTGTACAAAAAAGAAAACATAATAGCAATAAAATAAAAAAAATTAATTCTACAGGTTACTTTTATTATAAACATTATTCATTTGTTCGTTTTGTTTGTTTGTTTTTGTTTGTTTCTTTGTTTAAAGCTAGCACTATAGCATTACTAGTTAGTATGATTCAGTGTAAGAGAAAAACACCTATTAATAAAAAAATTAAATAAAATAATTTGAAAAAAAAGGTTGCTTGAGATTACCTTTATTCGAAATTTTATATTATTTATTTATTTTATTTTATTTTATAATATTATTGGAGTCAGTGTAAGTCACAAATCTACAAGTACTTATGTACTTATTTGAAGAAAAAAAAAAAACAATAGTAAAATAATGAAAAATGTATGCTATAGGTTAATTATTTTCCAAGTATATCGCTGGAGTCAATGTAAGCCCTCACAGGTAATAGCCGTGTGTGTGTGTGTGTGTGTGTGTGTGGTTTAAAATAGGCCCGCAGCATGTTGGAGCGAGCGGTTGAGAGCGTGTACCGTTGGGGTAGAGCGGCTCAGCGGCCCAGGCACGCCAAAGCGAGCAGCTCATTTATCAAAATTGTTCTGCAAAAATGATTTATCTGTTCATCGTCCGTGCGCAGATGTCTTTAATGGCTGCCGATGCCCAGGAGGTGGATGGAGGAGTGCAGCGCTGGGGTGTGTGTGTGCGTGTGTGTGTGTGGTGTGTGTGGTGTGTGTGTGTGTGTGTGAGTGGGTGGGTGGGTGGTATGTGGGGAGGGGGGGTATAAAAAATGACAAGAGCACAGTAAGACAGACGTCTGCTCTCTCTGCAGGTGTGTGTGTGTGTGCGTGTGTGTGTGTGTGTGTGTGTGCGTGTGTGTGTGTGTGACCTCTAGGGTCTCGTTTTTTCTCAAGTCATTTCCAGGAGCTCTGGCAGGCTGCACCCTCACACGGGGCGCCTGTGTTTGAGCAAAATGTCTATGTGTGTGTGTGTGTGTGTGTGTGTGTGTGTGTGTGTGTGTGTGAGCTCAATGGAGCATAAAAAGAGACAGTGTGTCACACACCAGTTTTCCTACTTTGAACCAAACACACACCTCTGTTCAAAAGAACATGTTAAAGGAGTTGTTCGAGTGCTAATCAAAATTCTGATAGGAAATGATTAGCACCTTTTTTTTAACTGATCCCTGCTAGCTTTCATCTTCGTTTTAATATTAACATTAATCACATCATGGAGCCAATTTCTGAGGTGGCACACACGTTTATTAATAAATTAGCTGATCTAGCTTTGGGTTAAAATAAACGTGGAAAGTGTTTTATTTACTTACTGTGATAGCAGTTTGTGTCGTAAAGTAGACAAGAGTAGAGACTCTGAGGCTCAGACCCCCACAGAGAGAGAGATGAATGTTCCTGAACTGTAATGGAAACATGGAAATGAGTAATAATACATACCATAAACATATAGCCATATAAAATAAAAAATATATATAAATCATTACAAATAAATAAATAATAAAAATAATATAACACAACCATAAATGACAAAATATTATTAATTATTATTATTATTATTAAATGAAAAAAGAAATACATTGTAATAGAAACAGTAAACAGACTGTCAGTTTAAAGTTATAAACAACAACAACAACAATAATAATAATAATAATACTAATGTTTATTATAAATATTTTGATAGATTCCTCAATGAAAGAAAAATATATTTTAACAAAAAACAAACTGTTTAATCTAGTCAATAATAATAATAATAATAATAATAATAATAATAATAACAACAACAACAACAACAACAATAATAATAATAATAATTATTATTATTATTATTACACATTATTATGTATTATTCACCCTGTGAATTAAGAGTAACACACAGTCAAGCCCTGTGTGTGTGTGTGTGTGTGTGTGTGTGTGTGTGTGTGTGTGTGTGTGTGTGTGTGTACTGGATGAAGAGAAACCTAATTGCGTCTCCATTCTACTTGATTTGATTTTAATTAGCTGCATATGAAGCGTGTGTGTAGCGCTGAGTAACGCCGGGTGATAAATGTGCTGCTTCATGTTAGAGGATGATAAATCGGAGGTCCGGGTCTCTGGACATCAGGAATAGCAGTGGTGACGCAGGGGTTTCTGGGTAAATGCGACCGGAGTGGCTCCCTGGTGGGCAACGGGGAAGTGAGGCATCGTGGGAAGATGTGCGACACACACACACACACGCACACACACACACTTACAAATTAAAGGTAAATATGAGCACTGTCAGACAGAACTAGGCCGCTCACAGACACACACACACACCCACACACACGCCATGATATGTCCAAAATGTTGCTGTGTCCAAAAATAAAATTGAATTTAGTTAATATTAGCTGGCATGGAAAAAAAAGGCATGAATAAATGAATAATAATAAGAAATAAACATGTTTATTTTCTTTAGAAACAATTTATAACAGTAATTTTATAATGGCTAGGCCATTCAGAAAACATCGATCTTCTTTTGATCTTCTTTTGCTATTCCTTTGCTGATTTGGACGTATGCTGTTGAACTGAAAGGTGAAATTCCTTTTCGTCATCTGCTTACCTGAAAGTTTTGCACCAAAATCGACTGGTATTTGTAGCTGTTCATGATTCCCTCCAGTTTGATCAAACCCGCAGCTCTGGCTGAAGAATAGGAGCCCTAAAGCATGATGCTGCCACCACCATGCTTCACAGTTCTTCTGTTGATGTGGGTTTTTTTTTTGCACCAAACATACCTTTTGGAATGATGGAATTATTATAGCTTTTGGAATTGGTCTCATCAGACCATAGCATATTTTGCCACATAGTCTGGGATGATTTAGTTGAGCTTGGATGTGGATTTTTTGTGAGAAAGGGCTTCCAGACATGTGAAGAATACAAGAGATTGTTGTCACATGCAGAGAGTAATCAGTACTTGTCAGATGTTCCTGCAGCAATGTTTCTGTAGGTCTCTTGGCAGCCTCCCTGGTACGTTCTTGTCTTGTCTTTTTGTCAATTTTGGAGGGACGTCCTATTCTTAGCGATGTCACTGTGGTGCTCCATTTTTGCCACTTGCTGATGACGGCCATCCACAATGTTTCATCTAATGTTCCAGAAATTCTTTTGTACCCCACTCCTGATCGATATATTTTGAAAAGTGAGATGCGATACAGGCTTTGTAAGTTCTTTGCAGACCATTGCTTCAGAAGTCAGATGAAACCAAGAAGATGTGATGAAAATCCTACGGCTGTTTTTGGGTGAATCAGAATCATTTCACTGATAATAACTGTATGATAATTACTTTTGAACGTGAGATTGAATGTGATTGGTTGGTGATTGGTTCTGATATGATTTATCTTAGTTTATTTTTGTACTTCATGTGCAATTTCGATGGCTTGAATATTTTTATTTGTCTGCATCTATAAATAAGCAAACATTTGCTAACTGCTCTTTTGAACTTTTACATGAATTTTATAAGAGGCTTGTGCTGCACCAATCACGTCTAATTTCGACATCAACAATTTTTCTTAACATAAATTGTAGCTAGTAGTGAGCAGTTAGCAAATGTTTGCGTACTCCTAGATCTAGCAGTATGCAAACATTCGCTAACTCCTTGTTGCTAGCTATCATTGATGTCAAAAAAAGAACTGTTGGTGGTGTCAGATGTTAACATGTGATTCTCACAGGACCAACATTCGCTCACTGCTCACTATTAGGCTTCATTTATGACAAGAATCACTGACATTGTCAAATTTTCAGCAAGCAGTTAGTGAATGTTTGTGTACTGCTAGCTTCACCAAAATATTCTAGTGTCAGTTAGCATTAGGCAATTCAAGATTATGCTAACTTCTCACTACTAGCTTTCATTTATATCATAACAAGAATTGCTGGTGCTGTGAGAGTCATGTGTCAAGTTTTAACTTTTTAAAGCTTAACAATTCTTGTTAAGCTGTAAATGAAAGCTAGTAGTGAAAAGTTAGCATGGTCTTGAATTGCCTAATGCTAACCGATTCTCTAATGTTTCATTTGTCTTTTTTTTTTTTACAGAGAAAAAAGAACAGCAAAAAAATAGATAAACCTTTTCCTAGCAACAAACTATCTTCTTCCATGTTACCACTGGAGTCTCACAAGACCTCGTGTAGCAAAGATTCCCCTCATTTCCTGTCTCTCTGACTCGGTTTCCCCTCGGTGGCTTTTAATGACAATGAGCAGACCTTAATGCACCTACCCAGACAGCGATTATCACCCGGCTAATCCTACAGTTCATTAGCCACAGCTCTTAATAATTAAGTTGGAGAAGGGCTGGGAGACGCAGCGCACTCGGGCACACATTAACAGTCACACTAGCGGAGGAAGAAACAGGTGCCAATACTTATGCACTGAGCTATAAAAATCTGAGTCATGAATTTCTATGTGGGTAAGAGAACCTATTTTACAATAAATAAAGAAATAATAAATAAATCATGCTAAAATAATAATAAAAATGAAAATAATGAAATTAATAATTGATTAATTAAATATTTTTAAAAATAAAACTAATAAACTACTGTCTACTGATATATTTATACAGCATTTTATACATTTCAAATGCAGCTCGTTGCTCAACAGTGATTTACAGTGTGAAGTAAAAAAATTTAAAAAAAAAAAAGCAAAAATGTTATTAAAAAATAAAATTGTAAAATAGGCTAATAATAATAAAATAAATAATAGCAGTGAGAGAAAGAAGAAAATAGTAACAGTATAAAATATAAAAAAATATATACACAATTAAAAAGTGTATAAACTTAGAATAAAAGGACAATAATATATTAAATAATTTAAAAGTAATGTAAAAGTAACATGCTAGTAAAAGTAAGGCAAATAACAAAAGCTAGTTAAAAGCCAACTCTTAAAAAAGCTGTTCATTTTTAAAATCAGGTGATAATTTATTATTTTTTTATTAAATGTTTCTTAAATTACAATATATGCTTTTAATTAAAATATAAAGGTTCAGCAACATTACCTAAGATAGCCAGAGCACCTGCTGTAGCTATAGTAGCTATCTAGGTTTGCTAGCAAGCAGGCTAATTTCAAGAACACTAATTTATTGTTAATTAAAGTTAATGTCTAGGTTGGCTTAATATCTAGGTTGGCTAATTAATGATAAACTATTATATGTGGTAATAAAAACCAGTAGCTAAGTTTGCTAGCTAATATTAGGTAAATACTTTTATTTCAAGTCACAAAGTAGCAAGCTAACAAACATTAGCTAAACTAGCTAATGTTTGTTAGCTTCTAGATAATGTTTGTTAAGCTTGTGTGGTGATGTGATATGAAATTTACCTCAGAGTTCTCAAAAGTTCTGCACTTGTAGACTCAGAACTGCACATCACTCTGCCAAATCAGGACATGCTAACACACACATACACACACACACACACACACACACACACACACACACACACACAGTGGAATTGTGTCTTAGCTTAACAAAAGTCAACACACAAATGATTAATTGAACACGCAGTGGAGTTTTCAGCAACATTTCCTTCAGTATGATGTCCTCCAGTCTCGTTTGTCCAGCTAGTTATTACTCAGGTCTGGCTAGGTTGAAATACCTAAGGGCAAGCGCACACACACGCAGACACACACACGCACACACACACACACACACACACACACACACACACACGCGCGCGCGCTAACAAAGAAGCAGTCTCTCTGAGGAGAGTGTGTGGTCATGAATAATACAGAAATAGAGTTTGACCACTGGCCTGTGGCAAACAGTATGTGTGGGGTGTGTGTGTGTGTGGGGTGTGTGTGTGTGCACACTGAGGTACAACACCTTTTTGTCTGCTTCTTTGTGTTTGACATCCTTTGGTATAATTAGAATAATGCATTTTTTTTTTTTTAGACCCAAAGAAGGCAGGGCCCCGGTGCCTGTCAGTCCAAGAAAAGGGGGTGTGGCCTCTATGGCTGTCATTCAAGATGAAAAAGGCGTGGCCTCTGTCTAAATGAAGGAGGTGTGGCTTCTGCGTCTGTGCCTGTCAGTCTATATGAAGGAGGCGTGGCCACTGTGCTTGTCAGTCAACATGAAGGAGGCGTGGCTTTTGTGCCTGGCAGGTTAAGTGAGAGAGTTCTTCCGTGCCTGTCAACTAAACGAAGGAGGCGTGGCCTCTCTGCCTGTCAGTCAAAGCGAAGAAGGCAGGGCTTCTGCTTCTGTGTTGTTATGTTTACATAATTAATATCACTATCTGATTAGGAGAACTGTCCCATTCTTCAGNTTAGCCTCTTTAGCCTCCTTAGCCTCTTTAGCTGATCATTTCCTGCCGGGCCACAGCAGTATTACACACTGTAGGGCTTCCTCTTCTCACACACACTTTATCGAGCTGACACAGGGCCTCATAATTATCCAACTAATTCAATATACATGCTAGCAAAATGAAGACATTTCACAAATGTGGCATTCTGTTATGTTCCATTTAATTCCGAGCGGCAGAAATTTCCACTTACTGTTCCTTTAACCTCCTCCGTTCTCGCTTCAGGTTCCGCCGAGCTCGTTCTTTATTTTTAATGGAGACGTGTTGCCATGATTTATTCAAACGACAAACCTTGCTTCTTTCTTTCTCTCTTTTTTTATGTGGAGCTATTTGGGCGCTAATGTCAGATTACCTCGCTAGCCATTCAGCGTGTGATAAATGACTCAGACAGGCGGTAAAAAATAGATCAAAACCGCCGGGACGGAGGAAAAGAGAGAGCGGAGGGGAAAAGAGCTGAAGGGCCGGTAAATCATCTCAGCGAAACGCCCAACAGCAGCGGGGAAATGCCACACATTATTCCAGAGCCACGGCTAATCAAAGCACACACAGTGATTAGAGAGGACTACACACTCCTTCTGACCTTAAGGAGTCATTATCACTCCTGCTGAGCTGAGGCAACACACACACACACACATACACACACACACACACACAAAGTGTAAAAGATGGTGTTCCTCAGCGCTGGCGCCACCAGCCATGTAACTGAATGGAGTATTTGAGGTAAATGGATGTCATGTACTTTTTTTTTTTTTGGGTAACTGCTCTGAAACTCGCTACATCTCTTTATGTCAAACCAAATCAGTGTGTTACTTAACAACTCACGTTTTAACGTGGCCTCGAAGTGTGCGTCAAACCCAGTCACACGCTTGTAGCACAAGAAGAAAAGTACGCAACAGGAGTGAAGTTTCACTACACACACATAAAAATGACGCAAACTTCAGTGTTATTAATTATTATTCAGTGTGAATGATCACGTGATTCACGTGTGAAATTTACGCATGTTTGTTGTTTTTAGACTCTTCAGATTTTTTTTTTATTTTACACATCCAGTGCACGTGTATTTATTTTTTTTGTCATTTTTCATTTCTTTCCACATGATTTTTCCACATTTAAAAAAAAAAAAATTTATACAAGATTTTTTACACGTGATTTATTCATTTTCAAATGTTTATTTTTCACATGTAATTCATGTATCTTTATTTTCACGTGATTTTTTTTTTCTTCAAATAATTGATTTATTTGCACATCTGAATTTTTCACATATAGTGCACATATTTTTTACCTTTCACCTGATTTTTTTTAAAATTCATATATATATATATGAATTTTTAAAAAATCAGGTGAAAAGTAATAAGAAGTCAGAGCTCACTAAATACATCCATCTTTAATTATTTGCTAGTTTGGATGAATTCAGTTTTTAGAAACAAAATAATGTCCTATGCTGTGAGAACGTTCATTCAAATCTATGCTTGTGTTTAGTTCTGCCTGAATATCGATTGCTGTCGTCCAGCAGGTTACGCTGTAGCTGATGTTTTAAAATCTTGATCCACGTGTGTTAAACTCAAGGCCTGTAGTGCGCTGTTACTCGACGTTTTAGCAGAATCTACAATTCACTGCAGGAACGTAGTTATAGCGACCGCCTGCACGCCACACACACCGGTGTAGAACATGCGTGGCCTTCCGACTTATACAGCCGAAACATTGCTCAAAACCAAATGTTGAAATTTGAAGTCAGACCTCAAAAGCTAAAATGATTCAGAAACATACTGACCCTCAGTGTTTAGTGAGACTGACTCCAAATCCTGAAAAGTATGCAATGTATTCAATAAAAGAAAAGCCAATGGAGCATGAAGAAAATGATTATGTATTAAGTATATATATATATATATATATGTGTGTGTGTGTGTGTGTGTGTGTGTGTGTGTGTGTGTGTGTGTATAGATAGATAGATAGATAGATAGATAGATAGATAGATAGATCGATAGATAGATAGATATATGGAAAATGGATATAAGACCTACTATACAGACTATATAAGGAATTGTATGATTATTCATTTTTACTAGATGACCAAAGCCTAATTCAAAAAAGTATTTAATGCCCAGCATAGCCTGACGCAATGCGCAGCTGACTGTAGAGTTGTTGTTTTTTTCCCATCGACGATGACTAGTCAACGCTCCAATGACTTTCATGGTGACTAGTGAACGTATAGATGATTTCTTTGTTTGTAAAAATTGGTGACATCACGTCGATTGCATCTCACCTCCGTCTTTCGGTCTGTCGTCGGCTGGATCGTTCGATTGGACAAATGTGTTGTTGCAACCCGGTAAGCACGTTCAGCGTATGCACTGCCACCTGCGAGAACAAAAAATGAACTCTAAGCAATGGTGGACAACTTCCACTGATCCGTATGCGCTCACTGGATGTGTCGAGGATGTGACCTTCGAATGACCTGACATAGAGTATACAGCTGTCTGGTGGAGAAGCCAAGCGTCTACTATTAGGTACTTTCTGGCCATGGGCAGGGCTTCACAATATAAATACCTCCAGCGAAGTTTTTGCGTCCAGATGCAACACGTAGGTGTGCAGTGCACTGGGCTTTGTGCCAGATAATGATCAGGAAGCTGATCAGACGCGTTGGGAATTTTAGTGTAATCAGCATGGCGAATATTATTATCTAATAGTGCATACAGTTGAAGAGTTTCTGTTAGTCCTTTGAATTTTACTTCCATAGGCTTGCATAATACATTAAAAAAAAATTAATAGCTTAACATTATGGCCTTTCAAAGGCTCATAAAAATAGAGATGTGGCCCAGGCAACATTTGAGTTTGACCCTCTTGCTCTACATATCTACACGATGTCTGTTTGATTCCTTGGGCCTACAACAGCTCATAGCCGTCTACGGTGCCTTATAAACAGTACGTGAGAATACACTCGCTCTTATGGCCTGATTGACTCTACTGAAACAACTCCCAGGATGCTTTGCACATACTCTGTCTTTTTTTTTCTTTAGCATTTCCTGTTTTTTTTTTTTTTTTAACGAAACATGAGATGTTAATGAAAACCGTTCTCTCCAAGCGTGTAGCGCTGTCACTAAGCATCAGCGGCGTGTATTGCCCAGGGCATCGCACCTTCCCCGACTCCGCATTTGCAATCTCCCATGCTGCAATTAGCATCGCGCGGGAAGATGAAGACGTCTAGCTTTCAGCAAGTCCGACTTCATCACCTCGAAGGCCGAGAGAACTGAGAAATAATCACGCTCCCTTTTCTGCTTTTCTGCATGTAATTCACTCGGTGTCGGGTTCAGGAAAGAGTCAGCACTCTCTCGGCGCCCCGTTCGCCACCTCCAGAGACCCGATTGGGCGAGAGACAAGGAGAGAAACGTGTTCTTTAATCCTGCTGCTTTCCCGAACGCGCCGTTGCCGCAGCTTTAAAGATTTAACTTCAACTTCAATTATATAAACATCCAGTGAAATCACACTGTGTGACATCACTTTAGCATGATTAGCTCTAAAAGTGACAGGTGTGTATGTTCTACACTGACTATTCCTAACATATTCATAAGCATTTCATAAATCTTAAAAAAATAAATAAATAAAATAAAATAAAAAATCACTTTGGATTGTCAGAATTTCTAAATTATTCAGTTAATTAATTATGTAAAATAAATATTAATAAATATTAATAAATCTAAATAGTTTATATTTATGTTTGGTAAGTTTGTATATTGAAATTACAAAAGTATTTTTCTGAATTTTATTTAAGATTTACTTTAAATTCGGATTTAAAATTACTTATTCTTACATGGAAGAAAAATAATAATATAACTGCAAGTAAATTATCAAAAAAAATTAATAAAATAAAAATGCAGGAAAACAATGTGATAAAAAATAATATGCAAAATTATTCAATAAGAATTTTAAGTGAAACAATTTTCTAGTAATTTATTAAAATTCTGTTGAATTATCTGAACAAAAATAGTGATTTTGTTAACAGTATTTAATATGAAGAGGAATTGGAAGAAAAATATAAAATGTTTAAATGAACTGAATTAAATTTAGAAGGAGCGCCCCCTCCACCCTCTCTCTCTCTCTCTCTCTCTCTCTCTCTCTCTCTCTCTTTTGTCCTTGGATGTGGCCCAGTGCAGCTGAAGGGTGGGATTATTACTTTTCCTCGCCCATTGATTCTCAGTACTGACAGCACACGAGAGCCCTGCAGGACGAATAAATAAATAAATAAATAAATAAATACATTTTAAAAATGAAGAAAGAAAGAAAAGTGTCCGATGGACAAACTCAGAGCTCCAGGTTCCCCCCCTGAGCTGAAACATCTACTGACATGGTCCTGACAGGCAAAAACAAAACAAAAAAAAAAAACATCGATCCTCCATTACACCTATTCCATACACACCGCAGCGTGACGGAGTGAACGTTGAAGAAAATGGCGTCCTGTCACGTTATTCCCACTGAAAAAAAAATTAAAATACAACAAAATAACAACTAAACATCTGTATTGTGTCAAAAGGTTATAACAGGTTTATGACCTGGATATATGAGGTTTATACCTGTTATATGTTATGACATGTTTATGGCATGTTATGGTTAGATCAGGTTTCTATCTGGTTATGTCAGAAATGTGTGTGTACTATCATTCATGGTCATTATAAGTTATGTCAAGGTTATAACATAGTAATGAAATGATTATGACATCTGAACTTATTTCAGGGTCACGCCTACATATATAAAGACTCATGACATAGTTATGGTTATATGCTACTTATGACATGGTTTTATAAGGTAGTGTTGTGCTTATGACATGGCTATGTCTGGTTTACAGTGTATATATTTTACCAAATATAATCCTGACACAAAAGACTGTACCAGTACAAAACGAATACTGGACCTATACTTTGGCTATATCACATGTAAGGGATGGTTTATTTCAGGGTTATGCCATGGTTCTATAATATTGTAATATCCTGATTATAACATAGTTATGCCTGGGTTATATCACAGCTATGACATAGTTAATGTCAGGGTGATGCAATACTCATGACTAATTATGCCGTAGATGCATAAGGTCATGTTGTGTTTATGACATGGTTATGCTAGTTATATCACATCTATGACATGGTTCGTGTTGGGGTTATGCCACTGTTATATCAGTTGACATTGTTATATGCTAGCTATGTCACGGTTGTATAAGAATATGTCACACTCGTGACAATGGTTATGTCTGGCTATATCACATCTATGCCATGGTTTATATCAGGGTTATGCCATGTTTATCTGCTAATTATGCCATGGTTATATAAGGCTATATAACTGCATATGGCATAGTTATTCCTGGTTATATCACATCTATGACTGTCAAATACAGTCCCAACATATTCCATTACAGACCAATAAAGTATATATGACATACTGTACCAAATATAGTCCCAAACGCCATTATCATATGCTTCGTAAGGTAATGTCATGCATATCACATGGTTATGCCTAGTTATGTCATATCTATGACATGGTCTATGCCACGTTTATATGCTAGTTATTCCACACTTATATCTAGGCCTGATTATGTCACAGTTATATGACTTATGACAGGTATCTGGCATTTTATATGTTATGTCATGATTATGTCAGGGTTATGGTGTGGTTATTTATGCTTATATTGTTTTGTAAGGAATTATGACATGGTAATATCAATGTTATGACATGCTTATGTCAGGTTTTGCTCACTTTCTCATATAAACAATGCACTTTCAGTGTCTGTGAGTCCTGCTCTGCACTGATATGCAATCAGACTTTTTTTTTTTTTAGAAACATAAACATGCCTCCATCATGTGCTGAATTATTGAATTATTCCAGAATATTCCCTGATGATTGAAAGGGATGTGATTTATGATCGCTAATTGTGGCATTTGAATAAAAAAACAACACAATGGACTGCAGTAAGAAAAAGAAACAGTCACAAGAACGGAACATCTGGAGAAGCGATTCAAACCGAAGCCAAATTCTTGTCCTGGGAGTAACGCTGAATCTGAACGAGCTGCACCCTGGAGATTCGAAACTATTCCACCCCGGTCCCCAGGGGCCGTGACTCTGAATGACCTCTGACCCAGTCGCGTTCGCGCTGAGCTAAAACAAGACGTTTCTGTACTTGGTACCGAACCAGCATCGGACGCGACATAAATCATGAACGAGAGCGGCCTTCATGTTTGAAACATCTTTTCCGCTCAGGAGAAGAGAACGAGAAAACAATCTGGTCCTCGGCTGCGGCTATCCGGGTGTTAGAGAGAAAGACGGAGAGAAGGGAAGCCCACCTGCAGGACTCACCGAGCTGCCAAGGCCCACACACTGATCCCTCAGGATCCGAGAGAATGAGCTGAACTGCTTCCAGAGACGCTAATCATCTCTCTCTCTCCATCTCTCTCTCCTGCTCTATCCATCTCACTCACTCAATCTAATTCTCTCATTCTCTCCTTGTTTCTCCTTCTTTCGTTGTTCTGTCTCGCTTCGTTCCTGCTTTGTCTTCTTGTCTCCTCTCTAGGCTTGTATCTACCTTTCCTTTTCCCCCCTCTTCTTCATCTTTAATGAAAAAAAAAATCCACATGAAGTAGCTTGAGAGCTGTGATTTGAATCCGTATGTTGACTTTCAAAACAGGAAGTCAGAGTAACAGCATATTTACAAGATTTATAAGATTTACATAACAACCAAAGCCGCTCTCCGTCGGTCTGAGTTAGCGACGTTCCGGCACCGAACTCTTCCGAAAAGTGCTGACGTGCACAAATTCCACTCTCTTCCAAATGAATAAACTCCTCAGCCAAGCAATGGTTGGAAAAGGGAATAGCGTGCCATGTTATGTCAATGTTATAACATGTTAATGACATGATTATGACTGATCATTATCAGGCATTATATCAGCTATGTCTCGGTTAAATCTATGTTACATAAGCATGTTTGTATAAGGTAATGTCATGTCAAGCTAATAATGCCTTGATTTGTATAAGGCTATGTTGTGCTATGTATGGCATTATTATGCCTGCTTATGTCACATCTATGCCTTAGTTTTTGTCAGGGTTATGTCATTTTTGTATAAAGCTTTGTTACACTTATGACATGGTTATGCCTGGTTATATTAGTTTTATGATGTGCTTTTTTTAGGGTTATGACATAATTAGTTATATATACAAGGTTATGTTGTACTTATGACATGCTTATATCTGATTATATCACATC
>CM074957.1:19495140-19518383 GCA_037577455.1 Pangasius macronema | reverse complement strand
CACCACCATGGGGGAGGTCCTGTGAAATGGTTCAGTCCTAAATGAAGCGTGGAACAATCCATTACCTGTCTTCACTCAGTGTTTGATCTGCGCTGATCGGTGTGTGTCACTTTAGAGATACACCTTCAGTTAGCCAAAAGCTCCCGAACTCTGGCTTTGTCATTAGGATCACACACACACACACACACACACACACACACACACACACACACACACACACACACACACATTTATGGCACATTCTGGAGAGATTTTACATTTAAACTCAAATAACAGATCTTAAATCATGATTGTGATGTAATTACCAGATTACAATATTACTTATTATTTTTAATCTCTCGACATCGGATTCCATTATATCTAATTTGTATTTCTTATATTTGTACAGAAACCTCCAAAATACATTGTTCCTGTCCTGGATTTTTACTTCTGTAACCTCTTGGTAGATGCAATCAAATGAGCACATTAGACAACCCATCCCCTTTTGATTTCTAGTGAATTTTTTTTTTATATGGTACAAACATTCCACATTAAAACATTAAAAGTACCTGTAAATGGATAAAAAAAGCTCAACGTGTCATTCTTTAATTAATAAATAAAATGTAATTGTTCATCACACCACCCTGTCATTGATTATTTTCCTATAACTGCACTGCACGGTGTTTTATTCCTCACCTGGTGCTCTTTTAATGAATTGATAATGTGCTCACAGTCTTTAAGTAGCTCAGTAGTGCTGTTTCTCCTGAACTGGTTCCTGGACAAGCACACACACACACACACACACACACACACACACACACACACACACCTGTCCTAACCATCAATGACCCGGCCACCCTGACGAGTTTATGCCTCTATTGTGTAACAACCTCTCTCTGAGAGTGGACTGCTCCAGTGGGGCCGAACCTCTGCTGTACTCTGGACCGGTCCATTTCCTGAGTCAATGGGGGGTGTTCAGGTCAGCGAACTCCCCTGGCTCCTTCAGAAATGTCTTAATTTGCCCCTTTGCCTTCCGCCATAAAATCCGCACCTGCCACAAAACACAGTGTCGGAACCACATCCAGAAAATAAATGGGGCTTTATTTCCTTCATCCTTTGTCCTCTTAATTCATAGACTTCCTCTCTCTCTCTCTCTCTCTCTCTCTCTCTCTCGTTCGCTTCTATTTCTCTCAGAAATAAAACATCAAGGATTGTTATTGGCCACCACAGCGGCCAACTTCGAAGTCAATTAAAGATGTAACAATGTGCTTTTTGTGCTGGCCAGTGCAGGAGTGTGGTTTTTACTGCGCTTATTTATTGCCTTGTAACCCTGAAATCAAATTAGTTCATACTGAGGAGGCCGTGTGCACCCTACCTCCATCATGATTGCTTCTCCTTGTGAAGCTGAATTGATACGAGGCCAAAGAAAATAGAGCGAGCGCGACCTCCGGTGCGAGGGTCACACTCGGCGGCCCAACGGGTCTGTACACGCGTTCATTACAGGTGCTAAAAGCTCATATAGAAGCAGCTCTGATTTGCCCGTGACTGGTGCTCAGGCTCCAAATTTAAAGCCCGAGCTCTGGACGAGGCTTTACGAGGCCGCCTGCAGACACGGTCGTTCTTCAGCAGGACGGAGAACACGTGGAACAGCTCTCAGGTGACAAAGAACGCCTCAGAGCCAGAACTGTGCCAATAAGTAAATGATAAATCATCTGAAGAATGGTCGAGAACAATGTGTTTCGTCGAGACAAGCTGGAAGTCAGGTGGTAAATTTAACACTCGAGGGTTTTTTTTTTTCGTGACCTTGTTTATGAGCCTCATTCAGGACGAAACAGTTATGAATATTCATTAGCTATTGATCACCAAATGAAAAACACAAGTAAATGTCCTAAACACAAACAAACTACACAAAAGCAAACACACTGCATTAATGCAGATAAAGTACATGAACTCAAATCAGAATGCACAAATAAACTACATGAACATAAAACAAATTACAGAAACACAAAAGTCAGCATAACACAAATCAACTACATGAACATAAATAAACTACATGAACACAAATAAACTACATAAACACAAAATATACTACATAAACATAAATAAATAACCTTAACACAAATAAACTACATGAACACAAATAAACTACATAAACACAAAATATACTACATAAACATAAATAAATAACCTTAACACAAATAAACTTCATGAACACAAATAAACTACATAAGCATAAATAAATAACCTTAACACAAATAAACTACATGAACACAAATAAACTACATAAACACAAAATATACTACATGAACATAAATAAATAACCTTAACACAAATAAACTTCATGAACACAAATTAACTACATAAACATAAATAAATAACCTTAACACAAATAAACTTCATGAACACAAATAAACTACATAAACATAAATAAATAACCTTAACACAAAAACTCCATAAACACAAAATATACTACAGAAACACAAGTTACCTTAACACAAATAAATTACCTTAATACAAATAAACTACACAAACACAAATAAACCTGGGCACAAATAAATGACCCTAACACAAATAAACTACATGAAAGCGAGCAAACAACAAACACAAAGAAGCTACATGAACACCAATAACTTATCGAACTAAACGCAAGTACATTAAAAGAATGCATACAAAGCACATCAACACAACTAAACTACCTATATGTATGTATACATACTAAAGTAAATGAACACACAAAAAACTACCTAAAGACAAATTAACTACACAAATGCAAAATAACTACAAAAGCACAAACTGCCTAATAACCTATCAGAACAAAAATATTTTATTGCAACGCAAATAAACGGCACGATCGCAAACAACCTACACAAACCTAAACACAAATAAATTATATGAATGCAAACAAACTACACAAACACAAATAAAGTCAGGTGCTAAAATTTAACACTGTTGTTTTGTTGTTGTTTTGTTTTTGCGATGTTGTTTATGAGCCTCATTCAGCTATTCATCAGCTCATCAAACTGAACACAGCTTGACTAACATGATTGATTTCAGATATTTCAGTCAGTGGCCATTTTCATGATCATAATGAAAACGCAAAATCGGATCCTCCGCCTGAGAAGCCTGGAATGTCCGCTGCACAGAGACGCTGTTGTGTTTCTTATGTTTCTGACAGTTTTTAAATGGCTTCGATTTTTTTTTTTTTTCTTGAAATCTGGCGCACGTGTTAAAAGCATTACCAAAGCCTTAAACAATAAAGAATGACCTTAAGGTCTGAATCTGCAAAAACAAAAGAATGTTTTAATGGTCCACACACACACACACACACACACACACACACACACACTTGCACAGGAACGTTGGGACAGGTTTAGTATTCCATTACGCCGTGATTGAGTGTTGACATTTCTGAGGCTGTATGAGAGGAAATTCATTAGACGCTGAGCGCTTTCGAGCGATTATGGTCCAGGTCCAGGGTTATGAGGTTTTCTAAAGTTCGCTACGGCGAAGAACGTTAATTGAAATCGGTCCTCAATTTTGCAGCGTGTTCCCCGGCAGTGGAAAAGTAATCGAGAGTGCGATTTGGTCAGGGATGAATGGCAGGAACCTCAGATGAAGTGTTATGACATGGCGTGTTTTATGTTCCATGTTCTCAGCGCATGGAGCTCCCAAAACATTCGAATTAAATGTATATAATGTAAATAACACCATGTAATATCTTTTTTAAAAATTCTTAAAAATGCACACACACACACACACACACACACACACACACACACACACACACACACACACACACCTGGGATTATTAGTTAATATAGTTAATTAGTTCTGTCCTTATTTTAGAATATTAGTGAATTAGCAGTCGATCGGAGCTAGCGTGTGTGCTGTGTTAAGATTCTCTGCTAGCATGCTAGCATTCTGGCTGCTTTAGCGTTTTTTGCATGTTAGCATGTGTGTAAATGTGTTACCGGTTTATTAGCAGGTTGTCTGGTGGGTTTATAATCTGAAAATAGCATGTTGATTTGATGCTGGTTAGTGGATTAGCATATTGCTAGTAGTTTGTTTGCATTAGTATAGATTCATTAGTGTGTCATGTGCCAAACTAGAATTGTTATATTATGAAATAACATATAGCCCAGAATTTAGGCCACACCTCCTAGTTGAGTAGTTCTGGAGCTGTGACTGTAGTTAGCTCTGCGTCATGCTTTTGTCTGTCACATCAGGAAGTCTGTTTGAGATACTGAACGGCTGTCTGAGGCTAGTGTGTGATGTTTTAGATGCTAAATCAGAGTCCCTTACTTAGCTAGTTAGCCAGATCAGTGTTGTAGCTACAGTACAAAACTATTAAAAAAGAACCAAACTATTTTTAAATTATATCTTTTGATTACACATAACCTGCGACGCGCTACCTGCGGCATTCCTGGGATAGACTCCGACCAGAGTAAAGCGCTTACCGAAGATGGATGAATGAAGGAATAAATCACACATTATTCCATCCTTACATGTAAATTTAAGCACGGCGTATGTACACCGTGTAACTAACGTATGCAAATGAATGCACTACATTAGCATATAGCTGATTTGCGAGAGGGCAAAAGTTCCTAAACAGAGTGTAAAGGTGATATAAACAACCTCCGGTGATCAATGTTTCTCTACAGCTCATGCATATTAGCCCTGTTTCTCTCTCTGTTTTGCTTTAATGGATAGAAATGTATCTTTCCTTCACTAATTGTTTATTTATTAACCTCTTTCCCATGATATTCAAGCAGAAGAGGAAGGTCTTAGCCAGAGCTCCATGTGTGTGTGTGTGTTTGAGAGAGAGAGAGAGAGAGAGAGGAGAGGAATAGAGGTGGGGGTTGGTAGAGATAGTTCCGAACACGTTTTCCTACTGAGGCTTTGCGGCTAATCGCAACGGAGCCTATTAGCGCCTGACATTTTTATCCACGAGCCGAGGGCTAACGGGCGCAGCCCGCCTCGGCCCCGGGCACCTTGGGACTCACCTGAAATAAATCCGATACCTGAGCCGCAGCAATCGATTTCACGTCAGCCGCAGAAGTTTTCAGGACATGCCGGGGGGGGTTTGGGGTTTGGGAGCATGGAGAGAAAGATAGAGAGGACGATGGAGGAAGAGAAATCTTTGAGAAGGAGTGAAAGAAATCTTAATTAGGTAAGTGCTGGTGATGCAAGGATTTAGAGAAGGAGGATAGGGGGATCTGGTGAATGGAAAAAAGGATAGATGGAGCGAAGTAGGGAATGGAGAGGAGCTGAGTTTAGTGCGTATACTACAGCGCTGTTGAATTCTGAGCGCTGGATTCTGATTGGTCAGAAAGGCGTTGATTACATTTCTGACAGTAGTTCTAATGCATTACCGTTTCTATAGCAACAGCTTACACAGGGACTTGTATGGCAGATCGATATATGAACATATTTATAATTAAAAAAAACACATGTAATCGCTGATATGGTGAAGTTTTCTATGAGGACATTTTTGGAAGGAGTCTCCAGTGTCAGCGCTTTGTAGCAACCAGAGGTAAAGCTGTAACTTTAAGTTAATGCTCATTGGTAATAATGAAAAGCTGCAGGTTTTTTTTGTCTTATTAAAAAGAAAAAGAAAGCCTGGTGAGGGAAAGTGAGGGAGAACGTAAGCCAGAACAGGAACTTGTTTCGTGGCTATTCCACATTAAATGTAACCATAAACAGATAAAATGTACTATGTGTCATTGCTAATGTTGACATATTGGTGTGGTATAAGAGGAATGAAACACTACAGGACATGCTGTTATTGAAAAATAATACCCTTCCTGGTTGTTTATTATTTTCCTTTAACACCACAACACAGAGTGTTTTATTCTTAGGCTTTTAATTTGACGTGTTTTATAAACTGTTGCTTAAAAACAAGTTCTTTTCTTCTGGGCAAGTTCTTTAGCTATCACTAGCTACATGGCGAAACTAGCCTAACTACACTAATTAAAGGAACATGTTCGACTAAACAGTTAGGTTGTATTTATATAGCTGTGAATCTTGTTTCCAACTAAAAAACAGGATGCTGACAATGACTAAATTACATGTAATCAGTAAAACAATGGCGCGATGGAGGAAACGAGGAGGAAACGAGGAAAATGGCTGCTCATTGAGCTCCGAGCTGAGGGATTAGTGACTGACAGCTTGAGTCTTCGGATAAAGACACCGAGGAGTGATGAAAGCTTCTTGGTTTCTCGAGTGCGTCTGTGTGTCCGAGGGTGTGTGAGGGGGTATGTGTTAAAAAAGCCCAGGGTGAGCTGAAGTCAGACTCTGTGACCACCTGCAGCCTGAAATAGGCCAATTAGAGTAGCTGAGTATTTTCTTAGCAGGTAATGTTTAGTAATGAGTTCAGCGGTGCAAAGCCGTTGAGAACACACACACACACACACACACACACACACACACACTACTCCTTGCTCCATGTGTGGCCAACAGAAGTGAATATAAATTAACTGAGAAAGAGAGATCAGATGTAAACATACAGTCCAAATAATCCTCGGTACTTGATCTGTTCCATGGACCCAGGCCATCTCTGTCAGATTTATTTTAAAATCCTTGTCATTGTCAAAAACCAGATCTACAGATTATTTTTGGAGTGGTCTCTTATCCATTTGTTGACTTGCAGTAATGGTGGCAAGCAACCCAAATGGAGCCCAAAAGCGTTCTTCCTACGGGTTCTTTGGGAGTTCTTTGAGGTTTTATTGGGTATTTAAGAGCTGGTAACTTCAGTAGACAGTGTAGATTTGTACCTAAGAGCTGCTGCTGTAATCATAAAGACTGTCCTGTTCTCATCCCAGGACTTCACAAAGGGTCAATGTGCTATTCAGACCTCAGATATACAGTGACTACAGACTTCAGCACTATTCAAAGAGTTGAGGACGAATTTGCATGCGTGAGCCAGAGTTGGCTAAAAACAGAGGTGTGTCTCAATTCTAAACGATTCTAGCCTTGAACTTTATGATTTATGTGAGTGACGAATTAAGCAGCTGCATAACCTCACTCTGAATACAAGTAACTTTCCCCCACATAAATATTGACATAACTTTTGGACTCAAGTCTCAAGTACTATTTGCCTTTAGAGCATTCAGTTATAGAAAAGTGATGATTTATAATCACCCAGAAGAGGTTCCGTTTCGAGTCCGGTACCTCTCAAGGTCATCCCAGGGAATTTTTCCGCACCACTGTCTCATCTGGATTGTTCATTACGGATCTAAATCTATATCAGGATTCCAGTAAAGCTGCTCTGTGACAAAGGCTAGACAAATAAAATTGAATTAAATAGGGAACCATTCTGGTGTAGGGTCCTACGCAGAACCTTTAAGGGTTCCTCCAAAGGGATAACCAAAGAACCCTTAAGGATTCAGAATTTTCTAAGAGTAGATGTATTCTTTAATCATCCAAACCACCTGAGTTGAAATAGAAGGCACCAAAAATGAACGATTAAATTAGATTGTACACTTCCAGTGTTCCAGTGTATTAAATATGTTCTGAAGTCTCAATGTCTCCAGAATTATCTCTTGTATAATGTTTAGGTTTATTCCTAATATCCGTCTCTGGCTGTCCAGCATCTTAACTCCATGTCAATATAAGCCATATTGATGGAAATGGAGTCTCAAAAAGCCTTTCCCATTCTTGCAGATCCCTCTTGATGGCAGGTGTGTATAAACAGGTGGGAATGGAAATAAAGCAGCAGAGGAAATGGCACAAGCGCTCATTAGACAAATTGAGCTGAGCAAATACCGGCCTCAGGTTTACCACAAGAGGATTGCTGCACTTTTGTAGTCACACACTGCTTTCAACCACCATCATTTCTCTCAAACCCATTTTCACACAAATCCCAGCCTTCACGTTTTGAAATACTTGGTGTGGTCCAAAAAATACCACTCTGAAACCTCAGGGAACTTCTCGAACGTGGGGAGTGCAATTAGCTCAGCACTAAAAAAAAAAGCTGAACACTGGGGAGTGATCGGCCCATGCACACCTCTGATCTCTTCTTGGGGAAATGATGTCATGTTCTGTCGCACCGTTTGAAGAGGTGTGTATTTACGAGGGGTTGAACACTGTAATGGCGGCGGTGGTCCAGCAAGCGAATTTAATACCGTGTCTCGACCCAAAACGGCGTTTAAAACTGCTAATTTATGTGCGTGTGCCCCAGGTTTGTGAGTGGAAACGTAAAAGAGGAAAAAATAAAATATTTATAGCTGACTAAAGAAGAAGGAATACATACGTATAAATACACTGGACCCAATGCCAGTCCATTTTAATAACTTAATTCAAGGAGCGGAGGTTTAAAAAGACCGGAATAGATTGCTTCCTGGTTTTTGGGATGAAAGAACATGTCCAGTGGATTAGGAACGAAAAATGGAGGATTATGCTGCCTGGAAGAAAACAGTTTAGCCATTATAGTCTGCTTAATACAAGAAAACAACCAAGAAGTCTAGTTTACTCTACCAGTTCCAACAGTTCAGCTACCAGATGCCCAAACACATGCCAAGGTGGTCAAACTGGTAGCTCATCATTGCCAACTGATAAGTTATTGATCAATAAATAAATATTTGCCTTACTAAGTGCCTTACTATTGTGTTCTTTTCTTAAAATAACTTGTCTTCAATCCAAATGTTCCCCTGGAGGGACAACCAAAGAAGCTGTAAGCATTCTTCAAGGGCCCTTTAAAGGTTAAATGGATAATTAAGGGTTCTTATCTTCCAAAAAAGTTTCTACAGAGAAGCTTCTCTGGAATGAAAACACTCTATGTTAGGATTCAACATTCTGTAGAACCTTTAAGACTTCCTCAGGACAACCAAACAACCCTTAAGGGTTATTCATGGTTTCACTGGATAAATACTTGTTCTTACCTTCCAAAATGATACATCAACCCCTTTTTGATCAGAAAACCCTCTACTGTCAGGTTCTATGGAGAGCATATAAGGGTTCCCCCAAAGGAACAACCAAAGAAGCTGTATGCATTCTTCAAGGATCCTTTAAGGGTTAAGAGGATAATAAAGAGTTGTTATCTTCCAAAAAGTTTTCTACTTAGAAGCCTGAAACAGAACCACGCTGCTTTATGGTTTAATGTAACATAGAAGTCTTCCTCAGAAGGACAACCCTCCAACAAAGAACGCTTAAGGTTTATTCAATGGTTCATTGGATAAATAAGGGTTCTTGCATTCTACTTCAAACCCTTTCTGATTGGAAAACATTCTGTTGTAGGGTTCTATGTAGACACCTTAAGGCTTCACCCAGAAGAACAACCAACGAATCACTAAGAAGCTGTAATGGTTAAATGGATATTTCTTTAAAAATAACTTGTCTACGACGTAGTAGCAGTACTTCAGAAACTGTTGTACTGAAATACTGTCAAATTGCAAAGGGTGTTGATGTAATCTCTCACACCTCTAAGGACTTATCTACCAACTTCACTCACCTATCCTAAGATGGCAACAAGGAAGACTTCAACAGCAATGTCTTAAAACGTTATTAAGGCTCTTATGTTTCTAACTAGAGGAAATTGTGGTCCACCGACAGGACTGGAGGAGAAATTACACACTTACAAACATGGCAGGCGCTCGTAAATCAGTACACACACCCAGCTCTGCCCAGTGGTGGCTGTCAGGCTCCGATTTACAGCGATTCACCACTAAAACATCCATACATGAGGGTACGGAGCGAGCGCCAAAGAATTTATGAAAGGAAATAGCTCTACATTTACTCGTGTGTTTTATGGTATTTTCCAGGGAAAGTGTCACGTTCCATTCGCTCGCTGGGAATCGGGCTGGTAGGAAACCGATGACAACATCTGGATGTGATTTTCAGGGTGAAATATGAAATGCAAAGCGTTGCAGAAGCGCACAGGATGATGGATTGAGATTACAGGTTTGAGTGACAAAATTATTTGTGCTTAATTTTTGGTCAGAGCGGTTTCTGGTGAGTATGAAATGAAGATCGCTACATGTCGGGATACATAACAAGGAAAAATGTTATACAACAACATAATAATCATGGATATCAAGCAAATATTCCCTTTCAGTTTTCAAAAATAACATTAAATTCAATCTAATTAATAATACACACATTGAGCACACTATTAACTAACAGGTATCATTAATTAATAGCTTAGTTACTCATTAACTATTTACTAACTACCACTTATTCCAAATCCAGTGAACTAATTAGAAGGTTTGTTCACATAAAGTAATGATTGGTTATTAAGCTAATGAACTAAGCATCAATATGATTTTGTTACTAATAATTAATAATTATTACTATGATTTTTGCTATTTAATTATATTTACATTGTCATTTAGGTACTTATATTTATCTTTTTTTTAAATCTATATATATTTATTTAACATTTCACACATGTAAAAGTAAAATGCTGCTATAAGCATTTTAAAATATTTCTCATTGCATTTATTTCTTTTTTTAATAGTGCTGAGTGGTAAATTAATATTTTCATTAATCATAGCTGAGCATGATAAATGGTGTTATATTCTTTAGATATTGTAGAATAGCTTAAAGTGATATCCAGGAAAATAAAGAACACACACACACACACACACACACACACACACACACATTTGTGTGATGTCTCATGTCATAATATCATATTCTCCTTTTTTCCTTCTTCTTCTCTTTCTTTTTCTTCTGTGTACGTGTGTGTGTGTGTGTGTGTGTGTGTGTGTGTGTGTGTGTGTGTGTGTGTGTGTGTGTGTGTGTGTGTCTGTCTCTGGACACGTCGTCAGTGTCACTGAGGGCAAGTCACACATTAACGCTTCCCAAAACGATGATTTGGGGATGATGAAGGGAAAGGAAGTGACAAAACAAAACAAAGAATCCATTTACATCTCAAACGTCGTGTTAAAGAAGAGTCCTGGAAACTCTGAAACTTTTCTACTCATCTAGCTTCGTAAAGTTTTTTTCCTAACAGTGCCAGTCAGACTGTGGTGTCTAAAATTATATACGTCATTTCTCATTTTCAGACTGAAATTAATTCATTGTGGTAGTTCTACTTTTATTTAGCATTGCATTTAGGTAATATTTGGGAAATGTGTATATATATATAAACCCTGAAAAATCTCACTACAATATAGTATAAAAGAAAAGAAAATATGTTAAAATATGTAGTATATTTAGCCAATAAAACAATGCTACATGATCAGTTAAAGAGACCCTGCAATCTCCAAGATCTTAAGCAGTCAATATATATTTTTATTCTAAATTTTAGCAAACATACTTTTCATATTTTTGGGAAATCCAACGATAATGTCAATATTTCCCACTGGAGTCTTTCAAAGCAGAGGGGAAAAATGGCATGCAATCAGAGATGCAAGAAAGAAAAATGGCGGCTTCACAATAAAAGGATGCAATTAGCGACGTTAAACGAGCGCGGGTCCGACGAGTAAATAAACAGCTCGAGTGACAATGGGCATTTATCTGCCGTTTCTCTGTTTTAACTCTTCTACGCTCTTCTGCCTGCCTTTGTGTGGGGCTCAGAGCTGAGGCAGTGGAAAGGAGAAGGTGAGAGAGAGAGACAGAGAAATGGAGGAAGGAAGAGAGACAGAGGTGTGAATCTCATTTCAGCACCGACTTCATACACTGTCACTAAACTCCAGCGGTAATTAATTAACTTATCCGCAGCAGACAAGTGTTACAGCAACGAGGGAAAAAATAATTACCATGAAATCGCTGCTTTACTTTCACATGACACGGTGATCCACACACACACACACACACACACACACACACACACATATTTGTATGTGAGATGCATATGGAAGTTGACTGTACAGCTCAGAAAACACAAATCAGCTTCAAACATATTAAAGCCACGCCTCCTTCACTGNGATTGACACACAGGCCACACCTTCTTTATTAAGTTTTACAGGTACATAACCCTTGCCTCCTTCATGTTGACTGACAGTTACACAGGCCACACCTCCATCCCTGAGACTGATGTGTGATGAAACAGTGTGTGTGTGTGTGTGTGTGTGTGTGTGTGTGTGTGTGTGTGTGTGTGTGTGTGTAAAGGTTACAGCGCGAGTCCTCTGTTATCTCAGTGTTGTGTGGAACAGCGCTGTGTGTGTTGCTAAATGTCAGTTTGCCCATATGGCCCCTTGGCTGACAGATGCCACTTCCCTCGGCCCAGCCATTTACTTACACACACACACACACACACACACACACACACACACACACACACACACACACACACATTACACTCACAGATGCACCCTAACCACATAAGTACAGGTTATTGGACACCTGCTCAGCAAGAGAAAAGTGGTGATGTGGTGAGCAGCCTCTCTCTCTTTCTCACACACACAAACTATAGAACACAGCAATAGTGCATTAATAGAGTAATGTCTAGTATATCGATGTTTTAGCCTAATTTTATGCATTTTCTTGCTTCATAGTAGATTCTGAAAACATGTCAGGTGAACATTTCTGGAATTTAACATAAAAAAACAAAACAAAAGTAAATCTGATCAAATCAAAACAACTTTCGAAAGGTCTTTCAAGGTGTTCCGTAGAGCTACTCTGGCTAATACTTGAGCTCCCTACATCGACTCGTTGAAGAACTGTACAAGTTCAGGAGTTATGTTCTGCAAATTGTAGACCACACCCACTCCTGGTTTAAATCCAGTACAGATACAGAGCGCTAAACAGATACGGATACAAAAAATGGTATTGCGTTTCACCTTTACTATTTAAATGGAGTAACGATGGCATTATCGTTTTTGGCAAACTGCTGCAGAGGTATAAGAGGAATAAAACACTTCACAGAGTGCTGTTATAGAAAAATAATCAACTTCATGTCAAAATCAAAACAACAAAATCCAGGTGTGTGTGTGTGTGTGTGTGTGTGTGTGTGTGTGTGTGTGTGTGTGTGTGTGTTTCACAGTATGCGTATCCTGAGCCGAACAGTGCTAACTTCCTCACAGCAGGATGTCACGTCATCTTTACGAGGCTAATGGATCAGGCCATGACCTTTGGCTGCCACCTGGAACAACCATAACATACACACACACACACACACACACACACACACACACACACACAAAGAGAGTGAAGTGTGTGTAAAGCACTGGGCTGTGTGACCTGTGCCAGCATACTTCAGCAGCTTCCAGCCTTAGATTTAAACACCTGAGACAAACTAGTACGGAAGTTGGAGGCTTGGACACACACACACACACACACACACACACAGGTCCATAGGGCAGCTGGGGGTTGTTTAGATTAGTAGAAATGAGGCACACACTCACACACACACATGCACACACACACACATGCACACACACACACAGTCTTGTCCAGTAGTAGAGACAGAGAGAGCGCAGCGTCAGCTCTTTTCAGATTCATGCTCATGTTCAGAGCCATATGACCCTGGGGTCCACACAGTGGTCTCTCTCACACACACACACACACACACACACACACACACACACACACACACACACACACTCAAAAACACACCATCTAAACCTGAGGCAAATCTATTTTTACTTATTCACTTATTTTACTTATTCACCTACCATTTCACTCAGTCACTCAGACGCTAACATAAACACAATGCTAATCCTAAATGAGCATCACGTTTTTAGTGTCTTCACAAAAATGATTTCATAACTTCACATAAACAAAATGGATGTTTATAATTTCCTTTCTTGTAACTTTGAGTTCAAGAGTTGTGTTTCAGTCTAACAAAATCCAATGACGTTTAGCTAGCTTTAGTTAGCTTTAGTTAGCTTTTTTCCTGTCATTTTACAGTGTACGGAGTCTTTTTTTTAGGAATTTGTCGACACATCTGAGAAAAATGTTGATGTTCCCTATAATTTCGTCTCATTTTGACCACCACTTACGGAAGGATAACAGGAATTTTTTTCTAAAGTCTCTGTTTATTATCACTCAATTCACGAAATGGAGTCAAGACGAACCTAAACATGTTTTCTGGTTGCCTAGCAACAGTGTTCCTTTTAAGGCAAGACACCACAGGTGAATTTTATAGACATCACGGTCAATGTTAGTAGTTAATTTCTGATATTTTTACAAGGTTTTTTTTTTGTTTTGTAATTTTTTTTATTTATTTATGCAAATGAGTTTTTTTCTAAATACATATGTGTAATTTTTTACATTATAAAACCCCCCAAAAAATCACATATTTAGGATGGTGTTAGAATTAAAATATTCAGAAAAACTTTTGTGGAAGAAATTTACTGGGGAATCATTTCTTTATTATTTTAATCATGAAAAGACCATGGGATGGTGATTTATTTTATATAAAATTTGGTTTTAAAGTATTAAATTTATAAATCCAAAACTTTACATTAACATTTTGGGAAATTCTTCTGTAATATGCTTCTAATTAAAGATAAGAATGAACATGAACATGGAAAAATTCATGAATGCAAAAATATGGTTTCAGTCACATTTGTGTTGTTTATAAGGTGTGTAAAGGTTCATTATGAGACATAAATTGACATATATATCAAGAAACAAGATTTTCAGAGATATATGACATGATATGACTGAGTAAAGTGGGTGGAGTTTAAAGTCTTTATTCAAATTGTCAAGCTAAAGATAATGTGCTGGTTGTGAGTTAAGAAAAACAGTGAAATAAACATTTTGCTCTTGAGATTTTAGATTTTTATTGCTACAGAGATGTAACTTATCCAAAGATTTTAACAATTATTGACCAAAATAATAATTTTCACCTGAAAAAGTATTCTTAAACTTTTTATCATGGTTTACAATATTATCACAATATTACATTTTTATGAAATTACCACATTTTGTTAACATTATAAATAAACTGTAAATCCTTTTCATAAAAAAATTAGAACAATGTGTATAATGCTTTATAAATAACTGTTAGGCATGTATTCAGAGGCCATTATACATATAGCCTTTACAGAAAGGGATTAATTAAATTAAAATAATAATAAAAATCAAGACAGGTCACATGATGCATAATTTCTTCAGTATTATATAATGATATAATAAATTATGAATACTACTTATGATGCAACATGTTAACAATTCATAATGTATACTAAAGACAGTTACAAACTGTAATGCATTTTCTTAAGTCATTGTAATGATGTGTATAATGCCTTATGAATGTGCACATAGTTCATTGTAACTATGAGCTTCATAGAAATACATTTGACCTTAATAAATCCCTTATGCGTTCTTTAAAATAAATTGTTTGCATTACTGACAAAGCACATTTTTAAACTAAAAGCTTTTCTATTCAGACTTTTAAGATCTCGCCACAGAGAGTCACACATGTCGTCGATACTCCTGGAAGGTAGAGGTTTTGGAAGTGGGGGGCCCTTTCCACACATGACGACTTCATGCTGTGTGTGTGTGCGTGTGTGTGTGTGTGTTTAAACTTTCCTGGCATTTTATCTACATCAGATGGCCTTGTTCGGCTCTATAGCCTCTATTTGGCTCTGTATCATCAAATGGAAATGCGATTTACAAAACGAGCGTAAGCTCTGAGCTCTAAGCTAAAGCAGCAGATAACATCCCCATGCCGCTAAATCCCTCACCGCGACTGGAAACTGCTTACCTCGAGCCAAGTGCATCATGGGTGAGCAGAGACGGAGAGGTTTAGAAATACCTGATGAGCCCTTTGTACAGTGGAGAAGTGTGTGTGTGTGTGTGTGTGTGTGTGTGTGTGTGTGTGTGTGTGTGTGTGGTGGCGTGAACGCAGCGGGCGAAGCTGAGTCCTCCCTTTTGGCTCTCCCTTTCAATGTGTCGACCAAAACACCACACTTGACTGGCTCCAGTCTGCAGTAAATTCCCCCCTACACACACACACACACACACGGTGTGACACATGGGAAGACAACAGAAGAATAATAAAATACTGTTCTTACTTTTGTCTTTGATTATTTTAGTTTTAAAAAATATATTTATTTGGGTGAATCTAAACATTTTAGAAACGGCAACAAATGTAGGATACATGGGAAATAGAACAGGTGAACACAATAGAGTAGCAAAGCAATGACAGGACAGGAACAGAGAGAGGACTAGAACAGACACAGTGTCACATGGGTAAATAAACAAAACACGACTGGAAACTTTTAATTAAACAATTAAATCAATTAACGTTTATTATTATTATTATTATTATTATTATTATTATTATTATTATTATTATTATAGTATTGAAGCAGTCAGCATTACATGATGTTTAACACCCTCTTTAAAAATGTGAAGCTGTTAACAGATGCCCTATGATGCACTGAAAATAATTTTTTATTTATATTAATTTAATTATGTTAAAAGTAATTAAAAATTTTAAGTAATATGTATAATTTAATGTATATATTTTATATGATGTCATTTCAAAATAAATACAAACTACTTAATTAAGAACTTCTTTATTCTTTATTTCTTATCTTTTCTAATTTATAGTTAAAAAATCATTAATAATATAATATAATATAATTAATTGATTTATGAATGATTCTTTACTATTATTTACTCATAAAACTTAAAAGATGCTACAAATGTCACTAAGCTCAATAAAAAATATTTTTATTGAATGAAGAGCTAATTTAATAATTATTTTATAACTGAACTATTTATAACTTGTGTTATAATCATTATTAAATGTTTGTTTAGCTAATTAAACATTAACTGATAATAATTTGAACTGCTATGTGTATATAATATAATTATAATAATCAATAAAAACTAACAATAATGAACAATAATAGCCATAAAAAGTTTCTGCATTATCATGGGAATATGTAAGTATTAAACCTTTCACCCATGTGTATGTAGAAACATACACACACACACACACACACACACACACACACACACACACACACAGTATCAGGTCCTCTACAGCTGCAGTGGAACAATTAGTGCCGTATTTCCATGGCTGGAATATTTCTGAGGTCCGTTTTCTCCTCAAGGTAACACAGCACATTAAACACAAGGAAACGCTGATCAAGTGCCCGTTGGGTCGGAACCAGACCGAGATGGCCCGTTTTCTCCCACACGTCCTATTAAACAGTCAGGAGGCGAGCGTTTCGGCCACCGAGGGGAAACGGATCGCGGCCTCTTTTTGGATCATAAGTTACAGGTTTTAAACAACAGGGAGTCGAGGAAGGCCTCCATAACCACCACGAGCGGTGCACTCTTGTAAAGAAATTAACCTCGGCTTCGCACCAGCGCAGGAGAGCGAGTGAGCGAAGGAGCAACATGCTACCTCTAAAGCCTCGACCTTTCAATCTAAAACTGTTTGGATTGAAGAAACAGCTTTTTTTTTTTTTACGTTTGCGCTTTTAAGGCCCAACATGCCTAAATATACATTTTGTGCATTTGTTTTCTTACTTCTTACATTAAAATGACAATCAATTTTTCAGGCTGGAGAAGCTATTAAATATCATATGAAGCGCTGTTACATTAGTGTTTTATTTATTCATGTTTATTAAACCTTAAAGGAAAAATCCACCATGAATCCCTTGCATGTCAATATTAGTGAATAATGTGTGAAGTTCAGATGCATCCAAGATATATTTTCTAATAAAACCCTGATTTGACATTTTTGGTTTATATCGAACAGACACGTTAAAATTATACTGAATCACTACACTGAAATATTTATTCATAACAGTATTCATTAAGTATTGTGGGGTTCAAGTCAGTTCCTGCTATCACTTTGCACTATAGATGGTGTAAACAGTCATTCCTTCACCAGCTTCTCTTTTTCAATGCTTTTTAAAATAATAAGACAAAATTACATCTTGTCATCGCTTTGAGAAATTGAAATTGACTGTTACAAAGTGCTGACACTGGAGACTCCTTACCAAAAACCTCACCATCTCAACAAAAAATCTGTTTAAGTCAAGCGTCCACCTTACGAGTCCCTGTGTAAGTTGTTACTGCAGAAACAGTAGCATGTTACTCTCATAGCTACAGTTGTAGGAAATGAATCAACACCTTCTGACCAATTCGAATCAAGAATTCTGTGGTACTTATACATGCTATTACATTTGTAGCGGTATGACATTATCAACGTAAAAGTCGTTTGGTGTTTAACCGAAGTGTTTCACAAAAAAACCGTGGACACGTGACTTCACTGAGAAAAAAAAAAGAAAGTAAATGCCTGTGTGAAGTTGAGTTCCTGCTGATGGAGGACATTAGTTAGAATGATGGTTCTTCTCTCTGAGAATTATGACAGGACATGACCCTATCCTGTTGTGCAGAGGTTGTGGGGCCAAAAAAAAATCTGACTGTTTTATTTAGTTGAATCTGAAAATTGTAGAAAAAAGAACAAAAATGTAGAATACAGAGAATAGAGGGAAACTGAAAAAGACATGATAAAAATGCACGATAAGACTTCGCAAAGAGACAAAGAAACAACAGGTGATAAATAGACAAACACAGAACAGGTGAACACAATAGATCAACAATGTTGGGTCAAGAGAAGAGACACAAGACTGAAACAGAGAAAAGTAAACAAAACATGACTGGGAACTACACGCTGAGGCATTTGTGATAGATGTGCCACTAAATGAATAATTCAAAATAAAGCCAAACATTCTTTTATTTTTAATGTATTATTGACAATCCTTGTTTTCAATGTATGAAATGGTTAAAACAAAAAAAGTAGCCCTAAGATCAACTCCATTGACAGATAAAAAAAAAAAAAAACACTACCTCGGCTCTCAGCGCTCAAACGTCTGGATTTTTATTTGACTGCATGTCATCTTTATTTTGACGGGAAAGTCCCTGTGAGACTGCGAGAAAAAAACAAAACAAAACACAGGCATGTCGCTTTTTACGTCTCGGAAGTGTTTTTATTAAGACTGAAGTTGGAAAAAATAATGACAAAATATGTTATTTTACGCGCATATGTCTTACACACACTCTCAGGTCAGAGACACACACTCTCAGGTTCAGGACTCACACCCTGTTACACATTATCAGCTCAGGGACTCACTCACTCTCACACACTCTCAGGTCATGAACTCACACAATTTGAGGTCAGGTGCTCACACACTCTCAGGTCATGAACTCACACAATTTGAGGTCAGATACTCACACACGCAAACGCTATGGACTCACACTCTCTCAGGTCTAGGACACACACTCTTGGATCAGGTAGTCACACACTCTCAGATCAGGTATACACACACTCTCAGGTCAGGTACTCACACTGTCACAGACATTCAGGTCCTGGATTCACACACTCTCAGACCAAGGACTCACACACTCTCAGGTCAGGAACATAGTCACACACTCTCAGGTCCTGGACTCACACATTCTCACACACTCTCAGGTCAGGAACATAGTCACACACTCTCAGGTCCTGGACTCACACATTCTCACACACTCTCAGGTCACGGTCTCAGGCATTCTCAGATCCAGGACTCACACACCCAGGACTGTCATGAGTCTGCATTTTATTGTCGACTCACACTTCTTTTTAACTTTTAACTTCTTATGTGGTTTGATTGACAGAAACTCTAAAATAATATTTATTATTATATAATTTTCCACTTGTTTATATAGCGGTTATCTATTTTTTTGTCAGCTATATCTGAGTTACTGGAAAACAAAGCAGGCTCTCACTATTAACTGATATGAATATTTTTAAAATGTGAAATGAATTATATATTTACTTTATTCCAGTCTCACTCACTGGAGTGTTTTCTTTCATAACAGTTCTGCATTCAGATGGGAATGTGTGTGTGTGTGTGTGTGTGTGTGTGTGTGTGTGTGTGAGAGAGAGAGAGAGAGAGAGAGAGAGAGAGAATAAGCATTGGGTGTCTGAATAACTGAGCTCCGTTGGTTGTTTTACATGACTGTTAACACTCAAAACCATGAATCATGAACCAGAAACTTCCCCTCATCCACACACATGGAGAGAGAGAGAGAAGAGAAGGAGAGGTAGGAGGTAAAAGAAAAATCTGATTAAAAGTCCATATGTCAGCACTGAAGACTACCAGCGCAGTGAGCAAGCCCAGCCTGAATCGGCCTAAAGGGCGAATCGCTCACTTCCAGAAGTGTTTAAGGGCAAATCAACGCTGCCAAGTATGATGTTACTCACTTCCCATGTTAATGTTCACTCAGGAAGGAGCTTTATTGGCAAAGCAGAGGGGGAGAAAGCCATGGCCAGCTGCGAAAACACCGTTAAAGGGGCTTTAGTGCTCATTTCATGAATACTTAAAGTTTCCTTATTGAAAAAGGAAGAAAAAAGTGAAATTAATGGACTACGCACGGGTTTTCCCTTATTGTTCGCCGTCCCAAACTCCTCCATATGGGCCAATGGACAGTCCTCCGGGTTCAGCCGTCCTGTGAAACTCAATCTCACAAATGGTCCAAGGCTCTGTTTTCTTCTTTTTCACCTTTCCTTTCCTTTTTCCTTTTCCGAGGTGTTCTGGGAACGCTGTTTGGATTGGGAAAGTGAGGATTTTGTGCCTGGGCTTTAACTCAGAACAGGGTTTCAGAAGGAGCTGGGTTTAGCCAGGATGGAAAAGAGGAGGTCCAGAAGAGAAGGACAGAGTGTGTGTAAAACCAGAGCTGGTAACTCTTGGCTAGAGTTCTACTGAACTACTGGGTTGTTTAATAAGTTCTGGCATGAATGTTTTGAAAGGGAATTTATCCTGACTGGTGGGACTATGGTACAGCTTACACACGACTGTTAAGACTTTTTTTTTATTGTTCAGTTCAGAAAAAATAAAACAATAATGGAGGTACACCAAACTTGAGATTTAAGAGCTTGGCTGTGAGGTCATGTTGCTGTGAGGTCATGTTATCACCTATTCTGTTACTTCTTATTCTGCTTCAACAATGACACTGAAATCAAATACAAACCAGTCACTTTATTTAAGCATGGAATTTAAAAAATGGTGGATTGAAAGGCAAAGGTCATGAGAATGAATGGGAATACAATAATGACTATTTTCTTTAATACTGTGCCAAAACTTATTGGATCAATGCCCAGATAATTATCTCAGACAACAAAAAGGGCTTTAATGTTCAGTGGCAAAGTTGGTGTTTATTGATGTATGATAATGTGTGATGGTGTGTTGGTATTTGATGGAAAACTGGTGTAGGGTTAAGTATTTTTGATGCTGTTTGATGAAGAAAGCCATGTTCAAGAGATGTTTGATGAAAGCTGGTGTCTGTCAGAGAATGTTGGTGAACATAGGTAAATTTAGTAAAGATGTGTTTGTGTTTGATGGTGTTTTTTTGGAGAAAGATGATGTTTGTTAGTGTTTATTGATGCATATTGGTCTGTTGTGGTGTTGAGTGACTGATGTGACTTGAGTATGTATTGCAGAATGTTGGTGTTTGATGGTGCATGGTGGAGAATGTTGGTGTGTTTTGGAGAATATTGGTGTGTGTTAGAGAACATTGGTGTTTGTTGGAGAATATTCGTCTATGATGGAGAATATTGGTGTTTGTTGGAGAATATTGTTGTATGTTGGAGAATATTGGTGTATGTTGGAGAATATGGGTGTATGTTGGAGAATATGGGTGTTTGTTGGAGACTATGGGTGTTGGAGAATATTGGTGTATGTTGGAGAATATTGGTGTATGTTGGAGAATATGGGTGTTTGTTGGAGACTATGGGTGTTGGAGAATATTGGTGTATGTTGGAGAATATTGGTGTTTGTTTGCAAATATTAGTATATGTTGGAGAATATTGATGTGTGTTGGAGTGGTGTTTGATGGATGTTGGTGAATATTGGTGAATATTGGTGTATGGGTGCACAGTGAGCATTACCTGAATGCCATGCTGGGGTGCCATGTATGTGATTGTTGGCAAGTTTCCAAAATACCGTAGCACACAACATGACTAAGAATTAAAAGTAAAATATATATTGTTGGTGGTTTCAAATGATGGTTCTTGCTATTAGTTAAATATGATAGAACTGTCATTCCAAAATCCAAATATCCAACCTCCTCTCACACAGCTTTCCAATAAGCAAGAGGAACTCCATCAAATTTCATATAAACGAGCCACAAGTGCTAACCCCACCCCTCGGCCTATCCTCAACAGAAAACTGAACACATTTAACAACCTCCTTTCCTAGCAATGCACATGCACTACGATTTACAAAGGAATCAAGAAAAAAATACTGGATATAAACCAATGGCTATCAAACCAATTCGATACTCTCACAAGAGTCTCTGACCATCTCACATTAACCAAATGTCAGTGATGGATGTACACTGAGATTTTGTTACGATCTTACGAAATATGTCTGGGACTCGAATATCCTGGCTAAAATCCTTTGGTGTGTGTCTAACTGCAAGGAGGATAAATAACATGATTCCAGGTATATGTGTGTGTGTATGTGTGTGTCTACGCTGATAGGAAGGGGAGGAGAGAATGCCAAAAGCATGTTTTAGTCATCAGTCAAAACTGGTTGTGAATCAACAATCTGTCAGTAGCATCAAAAAGATAAAATAGCAAAATTTATTAGCATCAATCTCTAGGAGAAAAGAGATCCGAATCTCAGAGTCTATTCCAACCAAACTATACTGTACCTTCAGGTTTTTAAACTTTTAAACACGGCCATAAAGAGGCTGAAGGTGGCTCATCTGATCGGACTGAATGAATTTTGACAGGCATTGAGTAATGGCCGCAAAGCCCAAGAGGAGAATGTTAGTGCCAAAACCTGCTCCTGCAATATTTAACCAGTCGAATGTAGGGGGGATGTCACCCAGCGTCCAGGCTCAGTGAACAGCACTCACCCATCTGGAAGCCATTAACATACAGTGCTTTATTGAGCTAAAATATCACAATTCCAGCAACACACAAGTCGCGATCCCACCCAGGAGCTTCACTTTATGGGTGATTCTACAAATGGGGTGCCATTACATTAACAAATATGCATGTATAATAAAGGTAAAAGGCATTTTAAGCACAAGTACCTTTCACAATGACCTACGTGCATGTTTCAGATAAATAGCTTAAAACTTTAACAAAAACTACAAAACCTACAGCATTTAGAAAGCAGCATTTCTGCCTCTCAGTGCAGTATAACTGCACTTTACTGTAAGTTGAAATCAAACCTAATCATTAGTCATTCAGTGTGCAAAGCCTTTAAACTTCTCCTTCTCCTTCTCCTGTTTTTGATTCATAAAGCAACGATTCGATATAGTTCAATTTAGTAGCTAATTCTGATCATTATGATAGAGGTAGCAGAGCTGAAGATGTTGAGGTTCTCTTTGGGAGTGACGAGGTTGGACAGGATTAGGAA
>CM074957.1:19483683-19495040 GCA_037577455.1 Pangasius macronema | reverse complement strand
CAAGTGTTGAGGATGCAGAAGATAGGGATAGGTGGAGAGTGATGATTCACTGTGGCAACACCTGAAGGGAAAAGCCGAAAGAAGAAGAAGAAGAAGAGTGTACAGTGCTTATCCAAGCATATCCAAGCACAACCTTTAGATCAGTAGTTCACTGCCTGAACGACTGAGTTCCACTTCCCCAAACCAAGCTGTACCTTGACTGGAAATTGAACCTAGGCCTCTTGGGATTTGGAAAGTGTCTAGGATCATGTGTGTAGCTCCATCATAGCTTAGTTTTAATGTAAACGGACACCATGGGGAAATACACTTCTGTAATAGAGCTCACAAATGGGAGGGATTATAAGATTACAGATTGAGATTTTAATATAGTGGGCTCTTTCCTTTGGTAGTGCAAAGTCATCAAAGGGTTTTATTGGCAAGAAGCATCATAAAATATTTTAAACTTTCGCCATTAATATACCATTATACTGTTGATCTGTGTATTCAAATGGGGATTTTTACAGGTGTTAGTCATTTTTCATTGCTATGATTTATTACTGAAAGCCAACATTTGTTGCACGAGAGCCCCAGCAGAACAGAACAAGTGCATACAAATACAAAAAATGAATAAACTGGAGTTAACATTTTATTGTAAATTATCTATGGTTAAATGTAACTAAAAAATGGACATTCATGTGTCTTGTACTTGTAGTACTTCCTGTTTATGTCTGATCGTGTTTTGGCTGGTGATGGTGAAATACATTATTTACGATCTAATCTACATTTCACTAGGTATGATGTTCCTTGAGCATCTCCTCTCAACATATGATTTAGGATTGGCTTTAAACCCTGACTTAGTATGATCAAACTATCAGCTGGTGCAATCACCTCCTGAGTGTTTAGAATTTCAGAAAGAATTTGTCTGGTCCATGGATTCTTTTCTGCTACGTTGGGAGTATATAGTCCTTGGAGATCAGAGAGGAACGTGCCCAGCAGCACTGTGGGTCGTCAGGGAGGCCAAGAGGAGGTTGAGTTTGGATTTGCAGCAGTAGACGGTCCCAAAGGCTTGGCTGGAGGAGTCATACATCACTCGGCTATCATATCAGCCTGGCCACATCTCCGCATGGAACTGCGATATAGGACTCCACTGCTGACAAATGTGTGCATGCTTTTTACGCTCTGGCTCAGCATTGTTTGTTTTGCATGTGTGTATGTGAAGCGTATTCCTGCGTCTACACAATAACAGCCAAGAGAAATATCATAAATCTGTTCTTTGTTATGATTAGAGAAACCAACAAACCATCCAAGCACTTTCTTCTTCAGCAGTATTAGACCACAATGGCCATCAAAAAAACATTGCAATGATCTATCACACCTGTGCGTGATGGTTAAGAAATTTCTAGAACGTTCTGCCCCATTTATATTGATTCATTCCACTTGTCAAAAAAGCGATATGTTTTATGAAGTTGGATAATGTTGGTATTTAGTGTGTTGATGTACAATGGAAAATGTTGGTGTGTATTGGAAAACATTGATCTTTGTGTTCGTGTTTGGTGAAGAAGTGATTGTTTTTGATAAACGTTATTGGCGTTTGATGGTGTTTGTTGGAGGAAGATGATGTTTGTTGGAGGATGTTTGATAGTGGATGCTGGAGAATGTTGGATTAACTATGAATATTGTTATGCTTGTTCTGTTAGTATTGGAGAATGTGTTGGTGAGTGTTGGTGTGAACTGAAGAATTGTGGTGTTTAATGGTAAATTCTGGTCAAAGTCAAAGTGATTATATTTGTCATACGCACAGTATGCTAGAGATAACTGTGCATTGAAATGCTTGTGGTGAGGCTCTGTAAATACAATAACTACAAAGTCAACAAAATATTGGAATGCGTTTGGGTGCAATATTTATTTAAAGAGCAACAGAGGAAAACGTTGAGTAGAGCAGCAGAGAATAAATGTCCTGAAAAAGTAACGTGAGTAATGTGCTGAAGGTGACATTTAACATGCTTAACGTGACATGCTGGTATTTAGTAGTCAGATGGTCTGCAAATAAAAACAGTTCCTCAGCCTGTTTATCCATGACTGTAAGCTTCAAAAGCGCCTACCAGACGATAGCTTGTTGGCCAGAAAAGGATGGAGTTTGATGGTGTAAATGATAGGGGTAGTTTAATGAATGTTGGTGTATGTTGGAGAATGTTGGTGTATGCTGGAGAATCTTGTAGCATATTGTTACTGTATGTTGGAGAACCATGTTGGTGTTTTGTTGGAGAGTGTTGGTGTGGAAAAATGGTGTTTAATGACATGCTGAAGAATGTTAGTCTTTGTTCAGGATTTTGTGATCCATCAATTTGTTGGTGAATGTTGGTGTATGTTGGAGAATGTTATAGAATATTGTTATTGTAGGCTGGAGAACAATGTTGGTGTTTGTTGGAGAGTGCTGGTGTATGTGGAAAAATGGTGTTTAATGACATGTTTGAAGAATATTAGATCTTATTCAGGATCTTGTGATCAATCAATCTAATGTTCCAGCATTCTAGCAATCTAGTGATCCAGGATCTTCTGATCTTGTGATCTGGGGTTGAGTGATGTAAGGAACCAGCAATCTGGCATTACCGGGAACCATTGATCCAGTAATCTAAAAATCAAGTCGGCTAGCGATCTAGTGATCCAATGATGTAGAGATCTGGGGGTGTCGTGTTACAGAGATCTTCTGATCACTATGATCCTTTGATCTAGGGATCTGGTGTTCTAGTAATCTGTTGACCCTATCAGATCTCGAGAGTCACAGGGATCTAGTCGTCTGAGGATCTCATGAACCATTGACCTAGCGATCTGAATATGTTGTGCTCCAGTGAGCCAGGGATATGTTGATATAGGGATCTGGTGATCTGGGATCTAGTGACCCAGTAGAGAGTATTGGTTCATGCTGGAAAATTATGCTTGGTGTTGAAGAATGTTGGAGATTATTGCTGTGTATTGGAAAATGTTTCATGTTGATTAGTGTACATTGAGAAATGGTGTTTAGTGTGAGGTTTAGAGAATGTTGGTGTTTGTTGGAGATTATTGGTATGCATTGGAGGAAATTGATGAAGTTGAATGTAGTTGTATCAAAAAGTATTGAGCATCACCTGAATATTAGATTGGAGTGTGACGCATGTTTGTGATTGTTGGGAATGTGTGTGTTTGATAGTGAATCTTGGTGAGTATCCGAGTGTTTGATGGTGTGTTTTGGGGAACATGTGTTCAGTTTAATTAACCTACTTCCATTGTACTTTTCAAGATTTTCTCCTGTGCAGCATCAGCGCAACGTGACTTTGCAGTGGAAAGTCGGTGTGTGGCGCCTCAAGTCTGCTAAGACCTTATCACATTCTCCTTAATCACTAAAAGCCCTGGTCAATGTTAGCAATGACATCACTGACTTTTCCGTGCACATTTTCTATCCAGATGTTGCCGCTCTCATGGGAATATATGTGAATGGGTGGGGGGAGGGGGGTGATTGTGTGACACTTTCATTTGTCTGTCCATCCCTTTGTGTGTTATCATAGTTTTCCTTTTCTGTGCTTTGAAGATTCCAGTGCACTATCAGACAGAAACAAGTGTGTGTGTGTGTGTGTGTGTGAGAGAGAGAGAGAAAAAAGACAGTGAGAGAGAGGGCAAAGGGAGAAGAAAACTAGCTCAGTTCATACGCTGACCCTGCAGATAGTGATCGGTCTGAATCTGATCGCTTAATTTGTTTTCCTTTCAGAGCACAATTAGCACTGTAATAGCAGAGACACACTGCTGTGTGTGTGTGTGTGTGTGAGGAGATCAGCGATTCTCACTAAGTGCCATTTCCCAGTGCTGCTGAGAGGCTCGCTAATGTCCTGAGAGGTTTTTAAGAGGTCACTCCCGTGTCATTAGAGAATCGTGTTAGTCGCGTATAAATGCGTTTGAGGATAAAGAGGTGTTTAGGACACCAGCACTGGAATGTTCACTGAAATGAGATATTTCATTAGAGAAATTAGAGCACTGATGGAGTCATTATGCTATTTTTTTTTTTCACTGCAAAAACACAAGAGCCATCAGGCAGCTCAGTTTATCTCAAGCCAAAAACGAGCCAATGTTTTAGGTCAAGAAGTTAAAAATGTAAAAGATTATAAGCTCTTACTGATTTTTTTTAGCATAATGGAATACTTTTAAATCGTGATCTGATTTGTGCTGTATTTCTGATAGATAGTCTTCCTTCCAGATTAAAATGTTGACTCACACCTTAATCCAGTTATGTTGTTTATCAGATTGAAAATGGGGTAGTGTTAGAAGTCTAAACTGTAGCTGATAAACACTTATTAAACTTGTAAAAACTTATTTTTTGGACAAATTGACAAATTCTAAATGTATTAAATAAATGAATTATTCAAACAAATAAATAATTTCTCTTGTTTTTTTATGCATGCTAGTATCTTACATGCCAGCATTTGTGTGTGTGTGTGTGTGTGTGTGTGTGTGTGTGTGTGTGTGTGTGTGTGTGTGTTGCTGCAGCAGTGTTTTCAGCTATACTTGAAGCCGTTTAGGAAGAATATTTAGGCTATCCCGCAAACTGTACTGATTCTTTCACATATTTTACACCCTCCAGGTTTCTTCCACTTCAGAGTGACGACTATCGACATGCTGCAGGAAGAAGTGAAGAGAATGAAGTGAAAGAAAAAAGTACAGGTTGAAAAACAATACTTGGAGTCTTAAATAATGTACGGAATAAAGCACTTTGGAGGTGTGGTGGTGTTATTTTCCTTTAACTGCACATTCCTTCAAGTGTTCTTCCTCTTATCCCGTAAGCAAGCTGCCAATGATCATTTATTTTGTTAATGATTGACCTGTTATATTTTTTTATCCATTTAGAGTTACATTTAATGTTGTGGAACATCTACAGTAAAGCTTAGTACCTGTTTTTCGACACACAAAAAAAAAAACAATACTGCAAACTCCTGTCCTGAAGACTTTCCCATGTCGGAAAACTGCAACTGTTACAAAGCTCTGACACTGGAGACTCCTTCCATAAACGTTAAATAAACACTTGTTACAGAAAACAAACTTCACCATATCATATGTGTGCGTTACTATAGAAACGGCGAAAGCTGTCACAACTGTCCGAACTGCTGTTATAGGAAATTAATCATGATCGAATCTTACAAATGTCATGGCGCTGTGGTGGAAATCCATTATTTACAGGACAATATTATTAACCTCACACACACACACACACACACACACACACACACACACACACACACACACACACACACACACACAGTATTAGTTAGATCAGTATCAGTTTATTACTAAAAACCATTGCATTGGAGGAAAGTTGCAAATGGAAATAATTTTGATGCTACTTCCGGATGTAAATCAAACACACACACACACACACACACACACACACACACACACAAGAGACAAAGTCTCCCAGATCCTAATTGATATATCCCGGTTCAGTGTCTGTATGATATGAGTCTGTACCTTGGGCCAATTCCACTGTTCCACTCACTGGGTTTTAATTGAGTCCACATTAAAATTTACTTATAAAATAATAATGGGCTCCCATGCAAATGAACCCCGATATTGCCCTGGCGCCATTTACATATCCACAAGCAGCCGGGGAGTTCAGAAATCAATACAGATGATTAATATTATATGGGCTACAGGAATAATTAAAATCCATCTTGATGCGAGGAGTCGCTCGAGCTTGGCGGAGCCCGGGTACGGTTTTCGCCGCGCTTCAATTTAATACAAGGGGCCCCGGATTGCGGTTTCAATTACCGAGCGCCGGAATAATAATAACGCGCGTTAAAAATTACACTTTCAAATATATGTTATTTCATTTCGTCTGATTGAATACATTTAGGGATTAATTCCTGCTTTTCTTCGGGCATTAACATATTGCGGCAAATGGCTGAATGAAATTGGGCCTTCTGTTGGGCGTAGATGAAGAATCAGATAATAAATGCTGTTAAACAGTCATCACACACTGTTTACTAGTATAAAGCCATTTCTGATGGATAGATGATGTATTTTCGCCTATAGGTGCTAGCTGCTCAAAGACAATCCTTGTTTTTTTTAAAAAAAATTAATTAGCCAAATTTGGCAAGAGCGCATCAACAGATCTTTTACATCTTCCTCAGGTCGGAGTGTGCCTCAGGAGGGTGCTTCGCCTATCCCGCGCTGCTTCGCTCTTCCACCGTGTGATAGCATTATAATGTCCTGGATTATGATTATGACTTTGTTAATGACGTCGCCATATTAACACGTTTTTTTAAAAAAAACATCGTTTCCTGCTTGCAAGTTTTCTTCTCTGCAGGTGGCTCACCTGCCTACCCACAATCCTTCAGTTAGCACACCTCCACCAGGGACCTGCCACATGTTGGTACAAAAATAAACATTTTTTTTTGTGGGGTTTGTTTTAATGAAAGGCTTCACCGTCCTGTCATTAAAATTCCGTTTGCATAACGGATTAATTGCACGCATTTGCATCTCCTCTGTGGATCGAGCGAGAGCGCCTTCGAACCGCCGACGTGAAATTATGACCATTATGTTCTCGACAACCTATTACATCTTGGGCACTTTGCAGGGGCATTGTCGAGGATCGTCCAGATTTTGGTCTTTGCCCGTAATGAATGCACTTCAATATGTAATGACTGAGTAATCACATTATTTGCAGCATCTACTTTGCACACTAGGAAGTGTGCATCTGTGGCTCGGCGGTAATTGCTAGGCAGGGAAGATGATGAGGAGGAGGAGGAGGAGGAGGAGGAGGAGGATTTGCATCGGTGCTGGGGAGTTCCAGTCGCAAACGATTGCACCGGATTGTTTTTGCAACAGGAGTGTCCAACGTAATAAAGTTAATGATCTTGAAAAGACACCGGTGAAAAAATCTATTAGGATGCACATGTTTCCTCTAGTGCCTTTTTTTCTTTTTTGAAGCCATCTTTATAGTAAACACCCCCCCACAACCACCAACAGTATTAAGTCATGTAGAGAAACATGCAGAGGTGCATTTCAAGATGTGATCATACTGTATGTGAAAATAAATGAATTGTGTGTGTGAAGGTGGAACGCAGTATGACTAAAAACCTACAAATAAAAACACAGGCTCTAATAATCATGTGGTTAGTTACATGTGAATTTAATATGATTTTGTTTGCCAAGTAGCAGTGGTCAAAAACAATTTCCCCCAATGCAACATGCAGCATCTGTCTGTAAAATCCCTGAACTGTCAATCCTCAAGATTAAAATGATCAGGTGACTGCATTTTCTCAGGGGATAATGGAAAGAAATACAGACATGGCCGATCCAGACAGAAATAAAATCAGAGGAAATCCAGGAAATGGTAGAATTCCCCAGGTCTCAGTGTAAATCTAATCCCATCAAAATATGGCTCTAGAGTTTGGCACAATAGATGGAAAAAAAAAACTTACTGTAATACTGGAGTTCCCAAACTTTGTGACCTCAAGCCTCGATCATGTTTTTTTTTTCAAAAATTTCAGATTTATAATATAGGACTTTGGAGAAATTTCTCCATTTTTATTGCTGAACTCCTACACTAGTACAGAGCATCAGGACACCAAACGATAGCACATCCACTCTTCCGTTAAATGTTTTCCATCTTGACATGTAAAGAAGTGAAGTGAAGTGAAGTGAAGTGAAGTGACTTTGTGGCCAAGTATGGTGACCCTTACTCGGAATTTGTGCTCTGCATCTAACCCATCACNAGACTCGAACCCACCACCTTCAGGTTCACCTTCAGGTTACAAGTCCGACTCTCTGACCATTAGGCCACGACTGCCCCCAAAACCTTCATAGTCTGAGCGATATTCGTAATATTCGTTTGTAAGCTATATGAATAAAACAACAGAGGAGATCGTTCTCTCAAATGACTCCAAGCCCTAGGAATCCCTGTTCTAGTATAGATAGATAGATAGATAGATAGATAGACTTTATTGATCACAATGGGAAATCTGATCATTGTATGGATCAGTGTAATACTTATATTATCTAGAGCAGGGGACCCGAGCCATGGACCCGGAGTACATTTGAAAAAAAAAAACAAACAAAAAAAAAGACGGCCCATTGTTACCAACTCATCTTCTGTAGCAGCTCCTCACTTTCAGTTTATCCAATCATGTGGGTTTATGTAAATTATTTAGCTGAAGGTAGCTCATCGTGTCCAGATAAAGCTTCAAGTTAGAAAAAAGCAATGTTTAAAGATGAATAGACTGAGACGTAAACATTTATTCAGTTTCAAACACGGATGTAAAGATGTTCAGGTGTTTTTTTTGCCTTCATTCATTCATTCATTCATTCATTCATTCATTCATCTTCAGTAACTACTTTATCCTTGCTCAGGTGCTTTAAAATGCTCATTTGTTTGCATTTTGAGAAATACACTGCAAACGATTATAGCAATAATTAAGGAAAAGTTTATTGCAGCAATAATAAAGGAAAAGTTATCTATTTGTGGGCTTGAATGGGATTAAAAAATAGTCACACACACCCCTAGAGTGTGTTGCACTAGTTAAAACATGAAGCGCCAATTCAAAACCAAAAACATAACCACTTTGAATTGGCGCTTATTAGCCACCCTACTGACCTAATGATAAAATCAGCATTCTCCAACCGATTTCAGAAGTGTTCGCTGTAACACAATTTGTTTCCCTCTTAACTTCTGTAAACACAGCGTATCATTATCAGGTCACCGGCGTCTCAGGAGAAGCCGCGCTCGACTCCCTCTTCACCGTCTCTCCTCGGATTCACGTTTAATTATGCTGCTCCTGTGATTACCAGGTAAAGCAAATTATGCCCTTTCGTTTGGCAGCAGATAAATCTTGCCTTCAATTTGCCGTAATGGCCCATGTAATTTTTAAGGCTCGCCTACACGTTTTGCTCTTTTAGTCGGCATCATTAGTGGCTCGGAGTATTAGATATACGTTGCGGCGGCTTAATTTGGTCTCGCAGGAGCACTTGCCGGGATGCAGCTGCTCCTGGGTTTCTTACCGGAGCCTCTTTTATTTGTTTCTTTTAGATCTGCGTGATTGAATGAGATCTAGCGGGACGTGAGGGTCAACGTCTCTGCGGAATTCCTTGAATAAAAATCCGAGCGGATCACTGGGAAAGTTGTTAGGAGAGAAGACACCGAGATATAGAGTAAACGTGGATTATTCAGCACCGGCTTTGAGAATTCCTTGGCTTTAACCCGATCTATGATTTGTGCTAGGTGGACGTCAAAGCGTTCCAATCCGTTATTAGTTTTCATTGGGTTTCCTCCAAGCTTTGGCCTGAGTTTTTTTTCTTCTCCTTTCTGAGCATGATGGACTATTGTCCTCAAATCCTCCCTGAAACTGCACCTTGCAAGCCGGACGTCAAAGATGCGAGCCGTACATTAACCACATTCCTATAGCTTTGCCAAGCCGAGCATGACAAAGCCGTATTCTTTATGGATGATGTCAGATTTATCTGCTAACACATGTCCCCGTGTGTGTGAGCCTCCCAGGCGGAGACCTGCTTAACATCTGGAGGCGTTCAGAGGCCACAGGCGCTCTCGATGGCTCGCTGTTATTTCAACACACACCATTACCACACAATCTCCCCTTTCTCCTTCCATCCATCCTTTCCCTCCAACCCGGCCTCCCTCTGGTCATCCGGAGAGCGAACGACAGGGCTTTGACACCCGCTGCGAGCGAAACCCTTCTCCCTCACGTTGTGAGACGGTGGTGGAGGAAGGAAGGTTTCCGTGGGGAGCCTTGGCTTTGGACGCAGGCCCAGATCAATGTGACCTAAATTCAAATTGCGAATTAGAGGGCTGTCAGTGGGAAAGGACACTCTGCAAATGAGCTCAGGCAGCGTGAGGCCCCTGGGGACCCCCGGCGAACCAGGTTTCCCCCCCTCTGCCCCACCGATTTAATAAGTTCCAAATGGGCGACCCGGCTATAACCACGCTAACCTCCAGCCTCAGCAGCCGGGGGGCGCCGCTGCACATGGAGTGGGAGTTGAACTCTGCCTTTTCCACCAATGTACCTGTCTAACCAGGGAAAACAAAACACAGCCTTAACATAAATGATGGGGTGATTGGGGGAAAAAAAGTGGTGAGGGTTTCAGGAATGTGGCTAACATTGATGCGAGTTAACATACCCGACTAACCAGGGCTAAAAGAGGAAAGAACGAGTGCTGCTTATACGAACAATGGTGTGGTTGTGAAGAAACGGCGTGATTGAGGCTTTAGTGTGCGCCAGTGATGTGGCATTATTGAGCTAGCATGAACATCATGTGAACATCATCTGAGGACAAACAGCATGGGAATGTTACTGGAACATTGTAGGATTGTTGGACTCCTCTGTCTTTGGTTTGCATTAAACAGATATGATTATTTTTTCCTAGGAATAGTAAGTGACAGAATACGGGCAGTCAGAGATTGGAAAATGGATATAAATATCCAGCAAAAGAGATTTGTTGGAATACGGATGGGGGGAAAAAGGGTTTCTTTTTCCGTAAAGTTAAACCGCTGTAAACTGCTACAGCGAAAACCAACTCGTATATCTGACAAAATTTTTGGAAGAACCATGGACACTATTCAAAGGTTCTTTGGAGCGATGCCATAGGACAACAATTTATTTTATTTATTTATTTTTTGGTTTCCTAAAGAACCTTTTTACAGAGCCCTGTAAAAACCAAATGAAAAAAACCCAAAACAAAAAAAATCTTGTTAAGATGGAAAATTAATTTTGTGTGCAAAATTTGTCGTATTCATGAGATTTTTTTTCCTGAAAGTGCTCACCACTGTCACATGCACACCTCCTACAACTTTCTGAAAACTGCAAATTCCCACCATAAATGTTACTATTATGTGGAAGGATCTTTGTGGTCTAAAATGATTCATTTTATTGTGGCAGCAAAAAAAAAAGATCAAAGATCAAAGAATCAAAGAATTATAGACTGAAAATGGTTCTTTATGCAACCAGCATCACTAAAGAACCTTTCCTGGTACGTTACCATTGCTGGTTTTTGGATCCCTTTCTTTGCCCCTGGCAGCCAAAAATAAAACATTTAAAACACAATTACACAAAGATACATTTTGTACTTATTATTTTTACATGTATTAATTTTTTTTAGCCTTTTTGGCTGACATCCACCCATTATACACTCCATTTTGCAAGACAGAAGGCAGACCGTAATCTAAAAGAGAAGATGTGAGAAAGAAAGAAAGAAAGAAAGAAAGAAAGAAAGAAAGAAAGAAAGAAAGAAAGAAAGAAAGAAGAGGAGGGTTTGGTAAAGTAAGAAGAGAGAACATGTCTGAAAATATATGAAAATATATGAAAGAATGGCTGTTTTCCATTTACCCCCAAAGTGCCCCCAAC
>CM074957.1:19450501-19483583 GCA_037577455.1 Pangasius macronema | reverse complement strand
TTGCTGGTTTTTGGATCCCTTTCTTTGCCCCTGGCAGCCAAAAATAAAACATTTAAAACACAATTACACAAAGATACCTTTTGTACTTATTATTTTTACATGTATTAATTTTTTTAAGCCTTTTTGGCTGACATCCACCCATTACACACTACATTTTGCAAGACAGAAGGCAGACCATAATCTAAAAGAGAAGATGTAAGAAAGAAAGAAAGAAAGAAAGAAAGAAGAGGAGGGTTTGGTAAAGTAAGACCTCTCTTGTACAGACTTTTATATACTTTTATATACTTTCTTACCGACAAAAGGTAAATGGGGGTTTCACGGGGGTTGCCCCTCTTCCTATACACCACATACAGCAATCCATAAGGGAACGCGGCCCTTTTGATTGCCTCCGATAGCATATGCTAATTGTTGATTGTCTCCAATATTATATGCTAATTGTCACGAATTAGCATAATTCATTAACATTTGGGTTCTAATTACACAGCGAAATAAAGGCGAACTCTGCAACGGCGCCGTGTGCTCCGACTCCCTAATGCGCTCTGCGAATTACTCTGTGCATATTGCTTAGGAAGTCGAAATAGCAAACACGTGGTAGGGGCAAACCGTGCGATTATTCCCCGATCAAATGTTGCCTCTCCTCTCCTTTTGCTCTTTGTTGGCCCGCAGGTGAGACGCGAGTCTACCGCTCAGATTTATTTACAAAAAGAGCACATTCACAAACATTCCTTAAAATGCAAATTGCAGAGCACCAGTGTTTTCATGTCTCCTAATGAACGCTGCGTTTGGAGGAAATTTAGAGGAACAAAAGGGAAATTAGTCGATTTTTTTCTGGTGTGTGTGCATGTGTGTGTGTGTGTGTGTGTTGTGTGTGTGTATGCATCATTACAGCCTTATGTGCTTGATATGTATAGAATATAAGAGAAACTTTCAGAGAGTAATTCCGAGTAATTACTCTCAAAGTAAAGAATTGGTACAAGCTTTTTTTCAAAAAACAGAACAACATGGTGGATCAGACAAAACAACATGGTGGATTAGACAAAACAACATGGTGGATTAGACAAAACAACAGCTCTTGTATTCTATTTTATTTATTTACTGCACTTTAGCTTTCCTTAAGTAGTCTTGAAAAAAATTGGAACATGACATTAAGACATTAAGTGCCTGTTATCACTGAAATGCATCACTACACACACACACAGACACACACACACACACACACAGACACACACACACACACACACACACACACACACATACATTTCACTGATTATTATCCCTGGTCAATTAGGTAATTAGTCTTAGTTACAGGCAATTACTCTTAACATTCAATATTCTACACTCGGTGTGTGTTGTGTACACAGCGTCAAATATGCACATAATTACAATCCTTACCATTCCAATGCACGGACAAACACTGCACATTTTGTTTAAGGTGTCATTGAAATGTGTTTTATTCTATAAATAAATCAGAATATGCTATTGTTTTCACACCATTAAAAGTTTCTAGCTACGTCTGATGTCATGGAGCATCTGTGAAACAAGTGACAAGTTAAATCCTGCTATTATATGTCATTATCTCATGTGCTTTCACTTTGACTTTTAAAAAGTGCTGGCACTGGAGACTCCTTCCACAAATGTTAAATACGCATAACTCTCCTTCCATAAAATCTCACTGCATCAACATTTAGGCTTTTTGCTCTGGGAAATGAAAAATTATATGTTCATTCCGTTTTTAATCCTGAAAGTAGGACGTTTTTGCACATGATTATTTTCAAAGTAAGAAATAAGAAATAAGATCTGAAAAGGTTGTAAATGTAGTAACTCTCCGTTCAGCGTAAGGAAGAACATGAGGATTACTTGGCTAATAAAATTTCTTAACGTTGTGCAAACTACGTCATCTTGATTGAATCGAGCGTTTGTGATTAGCAAAGTGATAAGAACAATTATTTTCTCATTAAAAGGAATTACGATAATGTGTAACACTGCAAGATTCATAGGCAGTGTGTGTGTGTGTGTGTGTGTGTGTGTGTGTGTGTGTGTGTGTGTGTGTGTGTTTAGTGTGTAGGAAGCACACAAAGAAGGGCCTTGAATCAGGTCCCATTGCCTCCTCTACGTAGAGGCGGAGCAAGGCAACATTCCCAAGGACAGGATTTAGGGGCCACACAGAGGACCCCTATGAGACATGGCCAGAAGTGAGGTAATTGAACAGAGTCTGTATGTGTGTGTGTGTGTGTGTGTGTGTGTGTGTGTGTGTGTGTGTGTGTGTGAGGCCTCCTCTCAAGCAGCGGGCCTCCTGAGAGAGACTCAGGGAGAATGGGAGGGTTTTAATGAATGGAGACTGTCATTTAAATGATAACTATTTCCTCTGAGATCATATCCAATTTAAATGGAAAAGAAAAAATATTAGAAAAGACATATGGGGAGCAAAAAGAAAAAAAGGTAATTGAAAGATCGTGGATTTCTTCTGCCATTCAAATGCAGAACTCTTCTGAGCTCATGAGAGGAGAGAAAATGTTGTATACGGATCGCGACAAACTACTTCCAATTACAACTGCTTTTCCAGTGTTTAATCTGCCAGGGAGTCCCTCAAAAAGCGGTTTGACCTTTGACTCCTGAAAGGCGGTAAATCACTTAGAACCGATTCCACCTCAAAAACGCACAGCTGCAGCAACACGAGACGAGAAGTTCAGGGCCATGCTACGGTCGGAATACAAAGAGGAATGGCATTTCCGCACGGCGCTGTGGAATGAGCAGGAACATGTTGAGGAAATATATGCGAGATCAATTATAAGTGAGATGAATTCACTTGGATGGATTTCAGGTGAGCTGTGAGATGAAATGAGGCAGTGTTGATAAGCAGGAGAGTAATGTGAGACATTTTAGCGTATTTGGAAACAAACGGTGGTGAGATCGTCTACCCTTTGAACGTCTCTTAGTTAAGTTTGTGCAGTACACTGAACGAACAATTGAGAAACTTGATGTTTGACTGGAATTTTTGGTGTCTGCCTTGTGATTTTAACAATGGTAACATTTAACATGATTTGCAAAGGATCGTGTTTCTCCATTCCTGACAGTGTATATATATATTGAAGTTAATAAGACAAAAAAAATGTACCATACCATATTATGGTACATGTAAGGTGTAAACTCTTCTGTCCTGAAGATATTGGAAAACCTAAAGTTCAGCTTTACCTCTGAGTGTTACAAAATGCTGACTGGAGACTCAAAATAAAAATATTTAATAAAAATCTCCTCAAAGAAAACTTCCCCATATGACTTAGTATACATTTTCCTGTTAGCTCTTACTACAGAGAATGTATTAGGATAAACACATTTATATAAAGCTGTTATTTGCAGATACGCTACTGTCAGAGCACCTGTTTTAGTAAATGAATCAAGACCGTCTGACCAATCAGACGGCTGATTGGTTGAAACGTAATGTTCGCATTCTAGATGAACGATAGCTAGAAATCACACTGGTGGCAGACAGATTTTTTTATACCAACTAGTACTACTGTTTCTATGATCATTCAAATATATTTCAAAAACATGTGTAAGAAAAAAAAGCCCATTCCTGAACGCCATAGTGAAGTTCTCTCAGTAACATCTCAAAAAACATCTTTCCTCACACACTCTCTCGTTTGCACTTGGAAGATGAGCTGTCAGCATACACTACCGCTCTGCTGAGTTCAGCTAAATGTATTTATTTCAGAACATTGTTAGTGAAACTCATAATTGAAAGCTATTAGTTGCCCTGTGGCCTGATGGTCCTTATGGGAGAAAGCAGCAAAAGTCCGATATCTCAGCGGCCCTCAGCGACTCCCACACAGTGGAGCAGATGTCTAAGCTGTCTTTGTGTACATCACAGATTAGCATGACAAAATAATCCATTAAGTGCATTATGTACACTCAAAGCACTTTATATTAGATATGGAGTGACATGGGTTTATGAGGCATGATGAGCTTATAGAGTACTTGAACAAATACGAACATCCCTGAGTTATTGTCTCTTTGACCAGTCTCACCTTGGCCTTGTTTAAAATAATAGATCTTGGAAGTATAATACAAATGAAAACTTTCCTAGCTGTATTGTGTATATACACTGGCAACTAGGTATNATGAGGATAGTACATTTTGTGAACAGTCTCAAAACAAATAGATTGTTGGCCCTGTGTCTGCCAGAGGTGTAGAAACAAGATGTACCAATCAACCGTCTCTTTAACAGTAGAGCCCAGAGAACAGATGCAGCAAACCTGCCCCAACCATTCAATACCACATGGATCAGTGGGGGAAGGGGTGAGTTTGGAGTGTTTATCTAAGAAATTACTGATCGTAACATCATCTTTATGGGTCTCTAAAGAAACAATGAGCCCATCTTGCAGATTACTGCTTGATGAGAAAAAATGCAATTAAAATGTCAAATACTTTTTATTAGAAGCTGCCTGCCCTGTCGAGTCTAGCATCCCCAGGAGTCAGCAGCAAGCATTAAATGGATGGCAAAACAGAAACATGCAGACAGAATTAGACAGTGTTACTGTAAGAGGAAAACAACAAATTAGGTCTATTGGAACTGTTTTTCATACAGTCGTTCTGCAAGGTCTGCTCTTTAGAAGCAATATTTATTGGGTGGTGCCAATTCTATAGTAATGGCTAGAGCCTAGGCCTTTGCTACTTGTCTTTGGGCAGACCATCTTGCATTAACATTTATGATTCAGGATACAACTGCACAGAAGAAGGTTAAGGGTCTTGCTCAAGGACCCAAGAGTGCCAGCTTGGCAGTGCAGTTTTCACAACATTCCAAAGAGTCCAAAGCCTTAACGACCAAGCCACCACTTCTGATCAGTATTCCAAACCTTTATCGACGGAGCGACCCCTTCCCCATTACATGGACACAGTTGACCCAGTATCTCCTACCTCTACACTGAACAATGACCAATCTGCACCCTTGGATTGTAGTTGCCAATAAAGGTAAGCAATTCAGCAAATTAGACGAGCATAGTCGTGGTGTAGCTTGACTGGGTAAATACAACAGCAGTGAAAAAGGAAAGCTTGGTGACTATTTAGACCATCATCTTGTTCAGACCCCAGTAGTTGATGCAATCAAGAAGGCCCTGAACTGCAGCAATGCTTTCCAAAGATACCCCTCCATGTCCATGACTAACTTGTTAGAGCTCTCATGAACAAGAAGGATTGGTACTGAGCAGGAGATCTAAAGCAGAGACCCAAGGATGGCATGGTAACTATGCACTTAGTTCCTACAGGTCTATGTAGTCTGATAAGGTTACAATATCTTGAGCAGACTACTCACAGATGAAAGTGGATACATATGGTACTGACAGACACCAAGCATAACCAAACAAGGCTCTCCCTTTTGGTCCATGATATACACCATATGGCCAAAAGTTTGTGGATACCTGGCCATAACACTCATATTTGCTTTTTTAACATCCCATCCAGATTTAGTGCATTTGGCATTCCAATTCATCCCAAAGGTGTTCAGTGGGGCTGAGGTCAGGGCTCTGTGCAGGCCACTTGAGTTCTTCTAATCCAGCCTTGGCAAACTTTGTCTTCATGAACCTCGCTTTGTGTTTGGGGAAGGCCCACATATGGGTGTGATAGTCAGGTGTCCACAAAACTTTGGCCATACAGTGTATGTGGGTCATACTCTCTACAAGCAGGGATATCTATAAGCAGAATCTTGTTCTGGCCTGCAAGAGTTCCCAGAGGATGCCTAAACCAAGGGTTGTCCCAGGGGGGAAAAAAAATAGCACTTTAGTTTCCAGATCTAGAGGGAATGGACCACCGATAAAAGCTTTAGTTAAAGAGGTGATGCCACAATTATTAGTTCAGAAATGTTCACTGTTCTTTGGGCAACCACTACAGGAATGAGGGGCACTTTACCTGAAATAACTCACAACCCTTAGTTTAAGCAGAATATTTGTTCCATCACCAGCAGCTTACCTAGATATGAATCTACGATTTGTCAGGTCAAGACTGGTGGAGGCAAAAAAGTTGCTTTGGAGGTGCTCTTCCCTCAGATGGATGGACAAAAATGGTCTTGAAGTGTACAATAAACACAGCCAAAGGATAACAAAGACTACCAAGAACTTGGTGCATGGGTTACTGCTACAATGCTTCAAGTACTTGTACCACTCCCTGGTTTAAATTAAGGCTAAAGAGCCCAAATGATTGAATGGACTGCAAATGGATCTAATTAACAAAACTTTTAAATTACTTGCCATTGGTTAATTTCTCCTCTTCTTCCTTTTCATGTGTGTTATGATTTTAAGTTAGTTAATTAGTTCATTCGTTCAGAATTAATAATTTACTGTGGAAATGTTGACAGCATAATGACCTTTAAAAGTCTCATTTGTTGTGCTAGGCCTGGTAAGATGACACTGGTGTGGTGGGAAGAAATGGAAACAAAAGAAGAAGAAATAGAAGGTTGTTAATGGATTTTAACAATAGGTCCCCTGTGTATTCATTAGCATGAGCGGTTTGAATTATTTTACAGCCATTTGTAATTAGTATCTGTGAGAGTTATTGCCATAATCATCGTCAAGTTCTCCTCTGGATTCCTTTGGTTAACAATTAAACTTTGCTGTTCTTATAGTTGGTGTGGGGAAACGGACATTCGTAAAGCTCACACTTGTAAAGCCAATAAAACTGTAGGGTTCCTTTAGGAGGAGTTTGATCATTTCATAGTTATGAGATTTTGTTCAAACTTCAAAGCAGCTCTTAATAAGGCTATTGCAGCAGGCACTGGTTAGTCCATAGATGGCAAATTGTAGACTTAGGAACTAGTTGATGTCAAAATTACTTATTATTGTTCAGTAATTTTCTCTGCATGCATGCATAATATATTGTAGAATAGACCTTTTATACACTCTTAATGATACATTTGAGTTTAGTTTGGGATCGGATAGTTTATAGTAGTATTATTTATAGTTGTTTTTATTCTGTGCAGCCATTTTTCATTTTTGTTGTGCAGAAAGATTCCAGTTATTTTTAATAACAATTCAGAAGAGCTGATGATGACCTCCATGATGCAGCATTCATTCATTCATCTTTAGTAATCGCATTATCTTGGTCAGGGCTGCAATGGATCTGGAGCCTTTCCTGGGAACACCGGGTGTGAGGTGAGAGTACATTTTGGATGGGATGCCACTACATTATAGGGCACCATGAGTAGCCAATCCAGCTACTGGCATGTTTTTGGGAGGGGAGGGGAAACCAAATAATCCAGAGGAAACACAGATGCACACTGGAGAACATGTGAACATGAGAGAATCTTGAAAATTTTGTCAAGATACTTCAAACTTTCACATGAACTCCAAAATAAATTTAAATTTCCAAGTTGTGTCACTTCCTACTTATGCCCAAGTTATTTAATAACTTAATTATGTTATCACCCCTACACTGCTGCATGTATTTTACAAAATTATTATCTTTCCAAGATCTTTAATTTACCATCTAAACAAAATATAGGGTTCTTCATTGGAACATGGACTTTTTTTTTGTTCCAATAGACCTCGATTTGTCCTGGTAGCTCTTACCTCTACACTGGTCAGTTTAATTATCCTCCCTATGATAACGAGCATGTACTATAGTTAATTTTGTCTGCTTATTTCTGAAGACTGAAGTGCACCTGCTACCATGATTCTAGCCTTTGATTATTCATTTATACACCTGTCAGCCATTTTTACAACCAAACCCTCTCCCCATTGGAACCCCAAGAATGCTTCTCATACACCTTTTTCAGAATGTCCAAGATAGTTATGGACAATGTGTATTGGGTGCCAGGGGTTTTAAAAGTGGCCAGTAACAGAAGAGTTAAAGCAGCGCAGAGTGAGGAGGAATGAGGATGGACTCCATCACCCTTGGGCCTCAGTCCTTCTCATCACACTTCATCATTCTTTGAGCTGGGGCCATTCTCTCGCCCCACTCCTGCCGCTGCTTTTATTTCCTCCTCTTTTAGTGCCCATCTAATGGCTTATTTATTACATCCATACTTTATAAGAAAGATCCTGTGTGGCCTAATTAAGGGCCACGCTTCTTTGGAATTCTATGATAATTATGGGCTTTCGTTGTTTTAATATTAGTCCTCGCCAGGCTGGAACTCTTGTTCACTCTCTGCATTCCCAAAGGGGTTTTTTATAGGACTGATGAAGCTGGGGCTGAATGATGGTGGATGTTTATATGGCTGCTCTGAAAGTTGAGTCTCCTCCAGTCTCTTGTTTCAAAAGTCCTTCAGCAGGCTGCATACAGGTGGAGAAACTTGGCTTCAATAATGGCCTGCTTCAAGGCTTTACTTTCCCTTAGAAGAGTGTGTTCTATTCAGGAAACATTTTCAAATTTGGGGGGGATTAGTGGTGGTCCAATTCCTTCCATTTTTTATTCACATTGCTGCTTATACCCCCCACCACACACACACCGTATCAAGAGGGTCTCCAAGCATGGGAAGAGGTTTGAGGGGTGCGTCATTTCTATCAATATTTTTATAAACAAGATAAAGATATCCAGTATTGTGCATTTTAAATTGAACGTTACAATTGGATTGCTATATAATCTAAAGAGATGGCCTGGCTCAGTGGGAGAGAACATTGCTAACTAGAGAATGAGGTTAAGCGTGAACAGTGTGTTTGCTTGCATTTCTTAACAGGAGCGCTTTCGAGTTCAGCTGCTGTATAAACATTTCTCATCAAGCAGGAATGCTCCCAAAGGAAAAGCCGCAGTGCTGAATAAGTTCTGTGAGGGAGAAAAAGTCTTGGAGGCAAAAACTATACACCATGTTCTTTGTATGTTCTTACAGAAAAGAAATATATTGTGATATTTGTCATATTCCGTTGGGTTTTCTGGGGTTGTTTTCCAGATTTTCTGTCTTTGGCGTTGGAATATATGATAACCGGGTTGGAATAAGGAAAGTAATTTACAATTTTTATTGTCCGTGTAGCTCAGTGAAGACATTTCCGCTTGCTATACAGTAATGCCATATAAATTCTCTGAAGATAATTGCTGCCCATCCTCTAAAGATGCTCTGGAATGCTTGAGTGGCATTTTTCATATTCCTACAACATGTAAATGGTCTCAATCCAATCACTTGCGCATAAACATGAAAACGTACACAGTGCAATCACTCCTGCACACATTCACACACAGACACATTCACACTACATTTAATACACATCTTAATATCATTATAATACATACAAGTTAATATTTCTACAGGTGCCTAGGTTTACTCATAAAACCCAAAAGATATGTGTTGCAGTGTGTCAAACATTCATTTTCAGTAGGGACCACATGCATGTTAATAGATTTTTGCCTTCAGTCTAATTCCAGTCTAAAATGACCAGTGTATTTAATCTAAGTGTGTGCTTTTAGTTTACTTACTGTAATGCTAATTCATATCAGCAGCTATTTATGAATATTTATGGGAATATGAACTATAAATCTACTCAGAAATCCTCTCATGTTACCTCATATTAGCAACATGACTATTGCCAGTGAATATTATGAACATTTATGAACATGAACTAAAAATCCTCACAGGTTATCTCATGTTATCTAGATGCCTAGCATTACCAGTGAAAATTATAAACATAAGACCAGTGAGACCTTTAAATGTACATAAATAAATCGTAAAATCGTCCATGAAATCCTGTCAGGTTAGCTTGTGTTAGCTAGATAGCTACCATTGTCACAAAAGACTATGATTTATGAATAAAATGTATAAATCTTCTAAGAAATCCTCTCAGGTTAGCTTGTGTTAGCAAGATGGCAGTGCTACCAGTGAAAATTATGAACATTTATTAATATGACCTAAAATTCCTCTCAGAAATCCAGTCAGATTAGCTCATGTTAGTTAGATGGCTAAATAATACATTTATAAATAAGTCTTTAAAATTCTCTGGAAAATTCTGTCAGGTTAGCTCATGTTAGATAGATGGCTGACATTACTGTTGAAGTTTATGAATGTTTATAAATAAGGCTTAAAATTCCTCTCAGAAATCCTGTCAGGTTAGCTGATGCTAGCAAGATGGCTTAGCAGTAAATATAATCAAATTTTAGGAATAAGACTTTAGTCCTCCTAGAAATCCTCTCAGGTTAGCTCATGTTAGCTGGCTAGGTGGTGTTTTCTCTGGCATCTAGTTTATGTTAAATAGCTGGCTAACAAATCTGTGAAAATGTAAATACAAGAATGACAATCCTGCTTTCCGCTCATGAAACCAAATGTTTGCCACCATTTTCCTATATGAACTCAATCATGCTTTGTGTAGTCAGTTATAGTATTTCTAGCCTGTTCCTTTGCCATGATGACTGCATTAAAGAATAAATATGTATGATTTTTTTTTTATTTGTGTAATATCCAGGGATCTAACCCAGCATCAGAAGCAGATAGCTTTAGCATCTTTAGGACTCAGGTACATTCATATTATTCTAAATTTTTAGGTCTTCGCTTTAGCCGTTTGGTTTGGTCTAATATACATCTTGCTTGTATTCTTTTAGCCTAAACAATAATATGAAATAATAGAAGATTTAAGTGGCTTAAACCACATGTAACCATAAGCTATTTCACAGCCTAACTGTTGATGGCTCCTCATTGTTTCTGTTCATCACCTGATGCTAGCTGAAGTACGTCTGACTTATGCCAAAGCCTAGAGCCACTGAAAGCCCCGTCTTCACGATCTGCTCTTTGACTTATCCTTAACATGTCTTTGGGTGCTGTGGATGCTTCATTGTGTCTCCTGCCGTGCTGTAAATCTGCCAGAAAACATGGACGTCTCTTCCTCTGCCAGGGCTCGGGCCAAATCCCTGACTTGGCTGCTGTTGCTCTCTTTTGGCAGGTGGCTAGAGCTCATGTCTGCTTGTTCCATCAGACGTATTAGGTACTTCTTAACGTCCTTCCCTCATCTCCTTTCCCCTCCATTTCCTCCTGCTCATTAGGCAATACGGATTCCATTCGTTTAGCAAAGAGCTAAGGGAGGCAGTGTGTGAACACACCCGGGCTTCGCATTGATTTATTAGCTCTGATTCAAACCTGGGAGATTCTCATCAGGTCTTTGCTCATTCGGTAGGCAAAGTCTCTGTTCTGGTTTTCGCCCGGAAAAACTTCCCAAAGCGTCCTGTGCTTCGTCCGGCGTGACTTTGCTCTGCAAGAGAAAACACAACAGACCTTGAAAAGTTCCAAACATGAGCAGCTTGGGAGAACTTTTGCAAATTAGCCAGATGTGTTAGTAGGACAGTCCCTGGTTGGATGATTTAAAACCTGTTTGTTTGGACGTGACCGCTGTTATCCGATCTGGCTCTTTTCTTATTCTCTTTCATTCTCCTCTACTGGCTTATCTTACCGTCAAAACTACAAGGCTCTAGTGACCATCATTTTTAGCTTAACACCCCATGTCTGGAACTTCTTTTCATAAATAATCTTTAACAAGATATCATAGTTTCAAATTCAAAAGGGTTACAATTTTTAAAAAAAAAAAAAAAAACTAGATGTTGACAACATTTTCCCAAATGCATTCCTAAATTTTTTAGACATAAATCGTGTAAATTTTTTGAAGTTGGCTGGATGTTTGTGTGCAATTTGAGTGTAATCTAAATACATACGTAATTAGAATATTGCTATTTTGGGTGATTTCCGGATTGCAGTACAATTTAGCTCTTGTAATTGTTAAAAATTACACTTTCATGTTTTTTCAATATTGAAACAAGTCAAATCTGTGTTAACTCCTCTCCAGTCTTATAACCAATCTCTCTCTCTCTCTCTCTCTCTTTTTCAGACTTTCCTTTATTGATCTTTGCTGCATTTTGCTGTTGACTATTTAGCAGGGCTGATTTTTATTAACCATAGAATTAGCAAATAAAAAATATAGTTGACTAGCATCCTAATATGTGAACATTAAGGAAATTCTAATGATTTCTTTTTTAATAATTTACTGTTAATCTATAAAAAATGTGTTCAGGTAACAGTGCATGTAATTTGACTGAATGCTGTGGAACTAAAATGTACATTGTTCATAAACTAAAATGTTAAAAGCATGAGATGTTAAATGGATTCACACATTAATACAAAAAATAAAAATCTTTTCAAAAGTCATTTATATAAAGGATGACTTTTAACAGGAAGGACATTCTGTCTACATATTTGTAAATGGAATTACAGTGGAAAGCCAAATGGCAGCTAAAATCATGACATTTTCTTCTATTCTCATGGTTAGCATCTTTAAAAAAATGAACTAGTCAAATTACTAGATCTTGGGAATCATACTTTAAGAGAGATTGACATTATTGACACATGGTTGCTCTCTCTTTCTTTCTCTCTCCGTGTCTATTTCCTGTCCTGCTTTATCACTTCCAGGTTCGAGACACTCCTTCAGGCCTCTGGCTGTACTCATTAAAAACAGTTTTCCCATCGATACTCGCTTGATTTGACAAAGTCAAGATCTCACATTTGGCGTAATATTACAAGGGAAACATTGAGTGAACGAGTCGCCCTGAACGACTGGAAATAAAACTCAGTCGAAACCCTGGCCTGAAACCCGATCTCAGCATCCCGTGCCGCATTTGGTTTTCATTATTTTGCTCGAAAATTTAACAATAGCACCCAGGGATTAAGTCATGGGGCAGGGTGCAGCCAAGCCAAACATCCTGCCTCCCCCAGAAAAATGGAGACTGATGAAAAAGGGAAACAGGTGGAAGGAGCGCTCTTTGTGTGTTTTTTCTTGAGCTGAGGTTCCTCGCGGAGGTGTCATACATCGCGTTCGTCTTCGGCTGAGGACACGCTTTTTGGCCGCGAAAAATCCAAAACAAGGAGCGTTTCTTCGCACTGCACAAACAGTCCCTTTCACAGGAAATGATCATATTTCTTGCGTGATGGAAAAGATTGTAGTCGAGAGATGGGAATGCTGAAAGATGAAGAGATTGTGCTGGGAGTGCAGGGAAGCAGGCCATGCTCGAATAATTAAAAAAATAAAAATAAAAAAAAATCTGTCAAGCATTAAATCACTAGAATCACTAAAATACTTTATCAGTATTATTATTATTATTATCTTTTTGATTATGGACAAATAATTCATTTAATTTATTTTTTATTAATTATTAATGCTTGACTAAACTCAGAACTTTATAATTCATTTTTTTATTTATTATGTTTTTCTTTTTTGTTAAAGACCAATAAATACATTAATTATTTTTATTTTATGCAATTATATTATTAAATTAATAATATTAAATTAATAATAAATATTTGGGGGAAAAAATCACAGGGAAATTTGGCTACAATATACAAATGCAGTACTTAATTTTAAATTCATTATCTAAAATTGTGTAATTTATACTTATTTAATTAATTTTTATATTTGAATATCATTTATATTTTGAAGTCCCTTCAAATTGTCCTGTTTTTGTGACAGGTGCTGCTGTCTTTCACCTGCGCTGTGAAGTCATGTTGAATGCAGCATTTTCCATCATATGATTCAGTAACACCTGTCATCACTGGTGTTTATCAGTCTCATCAGACCCAGCGAGCTCCTCAACATCATCATCACCCACACACACACACACACACACACACACACGCAACTTTTTGATCTACTTAACATACTGTTTTATGCTTCCTGCTTTCCACATAGCTGTGATGCTACATATTGTATTTAAATGATAACAAGGACATGCTAAACATTCACTGATTCTCATTTCTTATTACACCTCCAAAAAGTTCAATTTTATCAATCAATCTCAAATTTCATAAAGTAATCACTAGCTAATTAATCACTACACTCAGCTTTAATGTTAACTGCTTGATCTTAAGCAGCTAGCCAAGGTTGCAAGCAAGCTAACTAAAGTTAGGTTAACTATTACAACTGTTGCAAATATGTTCTGCCCCTGTTCGTAAAGAACGTTCAGTAATGCATTCAAGGTGTAATGGCTTAACATGTTCACACAACACTTCCAGTTGTTCCAGATTTTGGAAATGATCATATTATTATTATTATTATTGTAAAAGGAATAAAACACGTAGCACTGCTATAGGAAAATTACTGGTACCACCATGAAGTTGATTATTTTCCTATTACACCATGTCTGAAGTGTTTAATTCCTCTTATTCTACAACAATTTGCCAATGATTAAAGTTTTTATTCATTAAAGATATATCTGTTTATAATTACATTTTATGTTGTGGAAAGTCTGCAAGCCTATCACTTATGTTATAGCAGCTATAAACCTTTTCTCTTTCAAAGTTACTAAGACACAATAACAAAAGCACTAAAGTCTCCTGTTTGTAAAAGCTTTACCACTGACACTGGAGACTTCTTCCAAAAAAAAAAGTCACAAGTCTGTGTAAATTATTACTACAGAAATGCTAACATTCGAAGGAGCATGTTGATATGAACTTGGCTTTCATTGTCATTAATTTACAGCTTACAAAATAGCACTTGATGCAGCACATACTATTATTCTGCATCTCCTCCAATGGAATGATTAATTAATTAAGAGCATCATATAAAATCGTTTAATATTGTCTTCAAATGGTACGTGGTTTGTTTTTTTATTTACAGAATAAGTTTCAGCATGAAATGCAATCCATCTCCGTCACATCTTTTTTTTTTTGCTCGCAATTTTAATTATCTCAGGTCATAAATGTACACTAAGAAAGCTCCTTTGCACCACTTCTTCCCCTGTTTTCCCTCACTTCCATCTTGTGCGAGAAGATTCCACCATGTGAAACTCTGAGAAACGGGTTTTTCCCCCACTTAAAGGACATTTCCTATGGCTTGTTTTCAGCATCTTCCACACTCACACTCTCCCGTTTGTGTTTTTAGCTAAATCAGCCGTAACCCTCCCACACCACGAAGCCTTTTTAGAACCAGCTTTGCATCTCAGACTCTTTTCCGTTCCTTATAAAATGTTAACTGCGGAAACACTTATTGAATCGGAATTCAGCAGAGCCATTAACAGACGTCATTTAACACACTGCTCAAGCTGTTCCGCTTCCTCCACGGCTCGGTAGCAAGCGACAAAACTCTTGGCGCTGTTAGAAGCTGAACCGTGGGAAAGGCTCTTCAACACACTAAGGCCCAGGATCGTCACGGCTTCTTTGGCTAGTCAAAGGTTTGATCAGTAGATTCAAACCACAGAACCCTTAGGGTTTTATATTTAACACTTTTTTGTTCATTATGTAGCTAAGGTAATGAGTGGAGGTTTGGAGGTTCAGAGAGCTCAGGACTGCACCACAACTTTCTAAGTTCTGTTCTGCCCGTGTAACTGTAAAGCTAGTCTAGATCCAACTTCCTATGATGGCATTATACACTGTAAAGAATTTCTGTAAATCAGTCCAATACTTTAAACATGGTCTTCCTGGAATTCTGGGAAATATTTATTGTACTGGCAGCTTATGTTTCCAAAGGACCTTACTCATTAGCTACTGTAAAACTGCAGTAAAACATCCAACAGCATCACGTTTACGATAAAACTAGCCACTAAAAGCATTTACCTGCAGCAAAACAGAAACTTGTTCAGCTAATTTTTCTATTTTTCCTATTATTAATTTAGTCCATTATTAATTTGTGGTTTTAAAAAAAAAGCACAAGCATTAAATCATTTTAGCACAAAATGCTAGACAATGCTAGCTAGGTAGTTAGCGTTTGCTAGTTAGCCAGATTAATTTAAACTGTCAGAACAGCAGCAGGATAGGTGATATTTAATAAACAGGTAAACAGTTCCAAATAAATCCAAAATCAAGGTTATTAGACGGGCGAGAAGCCAAACCACGAAAAACAACAGACTTGAAGAGTAAGGCACAAAACCAACAATGGATACAAACAACAGAGCCTTAAATAAGAAGAATAATCAAGCTGAAATGAAACACAGGTGTGCATAATAGAAGTAACAAGGGAATGGCGCTGGCTGTGGGAAAATGTGAGTTCAAGGCAGCCATTTTGTGAGGCTGCGATGCATCCTGGGAAACTGAGTTCATCGCAGTCAGGCGACAATAACTAATAAGATGAGGTTCTGAGCCTGTTAGCCTTATTGTTATTTTTCACAGCTTCTTAATTTGATTTCTTGTGGGGTTTTTTTATGAAACAGAAATGATTGTCAGATTCTTTCATTATTATTGAGCCATTCAGATTTATTTAAGATGTATGTGGCCATTTTTTTACAGTAATTTTTTTTTAATCAATATCTACTTCTGTAAACAAAATGTTTTAGACTCTATAATGAGTGCTGTAAAATTACAGAGTCATTTTTTTTACAGTGTAGGGAGTGATGGGGTTCAGATCTTCTCGTTTAAGGGATTTTAAACAGCCGAATGACTTTCTGTGATTGCTTTTTTCACAATGTAGGAAACGGAAATCCCAAATGCTATGAATGCTAAGTGTGAAAACATCCCACGTGAGTGTTTCATCACGATCGAGTATGCAAAGCCTTGAAAGCTATCAGGTGAGCTATCAGGACAGGTAACGTCAAAACACGGATCATCCGTATTTAACTAAACAAGCAAAGCAAAGGGAAACTAGACCATGGAAATCAAAGGCTCAGACATGCACAATAACAATTTAAGACTTTGCAACAAAAGAAAAAACAAGATATATGCAGACAAAGTAATGAAGGGCTAACACGAAACAGGTGAACCCAATAAGGTAACAAATCACTGACAGGCCCTGTTCATGCCAAGATTAACACCAAGATTGGGAAAATAGATCATTTCAGACATCTTCTTCTTTTTAGTAGATTATTAATCAGGTTCAATCAGAGAGAACATTCCTACAATTCATTTCAAAGTCATCATAATGAGATAAAGTATGATGGAAACCATTTTCAGAACATTTCAGATGATGACATGCATGTGTTCAGTACATCAGAACAGTAATGAATACAAACATCTTTGAAAACTTTTTTTTTTCCAGGCATTTGCTTAACATTTGAAGATAGCTCATGACCTGCGTGTTTAGTGTCTTGTGTGTGTTCTTTGGCTGTGTGTGTGTGTCTGTGTGTATGTGTGTGGGACGGGAGATACGCAAGGCTCTGATACACTCCCACACACTCGGCAGATAACACACAGGCTTCCTGTACGTCCGATACGACCTCTGATATCTACCAGCATCAAAGTGTTAGTGGATGCTTTATAGTTCAGATGAACTGCTCGCGTGCACGTGTACACACACACACACACACACACACACACACACACACTTTCAAGGTCACACACATGTACAGAAAGGGCTTAATGTGTGAGAACTACCATGAACCACTTTGCTTTCAGGATTTTTTTTCCCCTAAAATGTACTATAAAATTTTATCTACTCAAGCTTAGCTCACTGAAGTTATATGTTTTATTAAAAAAAAAAAAGATAATAAAGCTAATAATGTTTTGCTACTGACTGATATTTATTTAATCCGTTTAAAATGTTTGTTTGTGTAGAAAATTTAATCAGCCATGTTCACTGCAAAAAAATAATGACATCTTAGTAAGTGGAAATATCTTAAATATAGTCAAATTTATCTAAAAATTTATTTTTCCTGTTATAAGATTACAATAAAACAAATAAAAATTATTAAACCTATTTCAAGCATTAAATAGTCTTGTTCTACTGGCAGATCATTTTGTATTTTTAAGCATTTTTTTTTTTTTTAAAAAAGCTAAATTATAAGTATTTTTTTTAATTACTTGAAATAGGTTTGATAAGTTTATATTTGGTAATTATTTAGTAATCTTATAAAAGGAAATACTCGATGGATTTGACTATATTCAAGATGTTTTACTCCCTAGGATGACATTTTGTGGAAAGGTAGAATGAAAGGATAATAAAATCACAATAACGGTGTTTAAAACGTTGCAGTGGTTTGATTATATCATGTATGTTTCTAAAAATTTTATGTCTCTGAACATTATTTTGCTAATTGTCTCTGAATTTCAGTATTTCAGTACTTCTGCTTTTAAACATTTTGATTTATGATTAAATGTCAGTGTCAGATAATGATAACATGATATATAATGTCATGATAACAAGAAATTAAAAACATTCTTGCTAACTAAAACAGGTGAAATTCCAAAACGAAAAAGAAAAAAATAGATTAGCTAATATTTCTTATTCGAAATCTACAATAAAGGTTATGTTTATTATATTATATATCTGTGCTAGCTAGCTACATTTGTATCAGTATTGCTATGCTAAGTTGCTAAACTTACGCACATAAACTGTACTTGTTGTGGCTTCTCTTTTGTTCGTTCGGTGTGTGTTAGCTTTTTGTTTCACTGCTTAAAATAAAAATTACAATTAAAAATTGGGCCGTCTTAAAAATGCATGTAATGTTGGATATGGTGAAGTTTTTGCTAAGGAAACGTTAGCAGAAGGAGTCTCCAGTGTCAGCGCTTTGTAACAGTCGGAAGTAAAGCTGTAACTTTTTTTCTTTTCGTCCATTTTCTCCTTGCTTTTGTTGACGTGTGTGTGTCACAGCCTGAGCGAGAGGTTATTGATCGTGATCTATAAAGGCTAAAAAGTGCAATGTGGATCTGACTTTAAAATGATGTCCCATCAACGGAGGGGTTCTGGCAAGCGATCCAGACCGAAAGGTCAAAGCGTTGGAAGGATGAAGCTCTGTGAAATGCGTGGAGAGGATCCGAGCCCCATGCTGAGAGGCACGGCAAAAAAGAGTCTGTTTTTTTAACTCCGTAAAACACACTGGCTTTTAGAAAGGAGGAAAAGAGTGTGTGTGTGTGTGTGTGTGTGTGTGTGTGTGTGTGTGTGTGTGTGTGTGTGTGTGTGTGCACAAGATTTCACATTTAAACTGAAATAATGGTTTTGTTACACATTAAAAATCTGGTCCCTCTCACTAAAATCCTGAAAGCTCCATAATAATAATAATAATAATAATAATAATAATAATAATAATAATAATAATAATAATTTTACTTTTATTCATCCTGCTTTACTTGTTTGATTGTTTTTTTGTTTTTTTGTCTTATGTTTAATTTTGTGTGTTTTAATTCACCTTTTTTTAAGGTCTTTCACCTTTCTTTCTTTCTTTTTTTTTTTTTTTTAATATCTTTTTGTCTGAGATTTTAGTTACCATGGCAACACGACCCGGAATTCTCTAACTAAAAACCACAGAGCTTCTAAGTCTCTAAAAAAAAAAAAAAAAAAACACACAACCTCTGATTATTATATTAAATTCCATTTAATTAGTTACCTTGTTTTTTTATTGCGTTTTTATTTGGTTCTCTTTGTGTTTTAATGTCTTTACGTCTGCTTATTTGATTTTAATGGCTGTGTTAAAGACTGCTATAAAAATAAAGCGTCTCATCATCGTTATTGCCGTCATTAAGACATCCGGGTTGTTTTTTTTTTCAAGCCAAATGTAATCTTTATTAGTCTGTTTCTGTACAAAAACCACGGTATCACAGAAAAAAAAAAGAAAGAAAGAAAGAAAAAAACATGCATTTATGTACAGCACATTTATGTGTGAGAGGAGACGAAAGGGTTCTCCTCGGTTCTAAAGACATTAATTAAACATTGTGCTTTTGATATACTTTCAATATATTTCAATATTTCACAAAGGTCAGAAAGCAGTACCTCTACCCTTTTCAACATCGGGAAAGAAAAAGGAAAAGGAAAGTCAAACCTGGCGTTCTTACACCCTAAAACGCAACACGATGACAGGATTACACAGGGAGTGAGTGTGTGTGTGTGTGTGTGTGTGTGTGTGTGTGTGTGTGAGAGAGAGAGAGAGAGCGATAGAGAGAGAGAGAGAGAGAGAGACTGAACTTGTGTTTGTATAATGGCTCAGTATGTGACATTTAACATAAGTCTTTTTCACACATACAGAACATAAATAGTGATGACTTCAGTAACGTATTCCAAGTTGAGTGAAGGCAAAACCAGTACATTATTTTTTTAAAAAGATATATTTCATGTACTCACTCATCAACTCCCCCTCTAATCTTTTATAAGAATTTACATCTAAATTGACCTGTACATATATTTATTTATACCTGCACCGTTAGCATTCGGTTTAAAATCAGCCTCGGAGACGACGTTATACGAATAAAACCTTCAAATAGAATCTGAAAAATCCGGTGAAATAAATAACTTTAAATTTATAGTCACGATGATTTTACGCATCGTGTTGCGTATTGATCTCAATGGGTGACATCGTAACGTTTCCTTTCCTACACGAGGTGTTATGGTGCATCCTCCATGCTCTTCGTCTTTTGTTAGCAACAAGCTAGCCAGCTAACTGTGATGACTGATGTATATTTACTTCTGTATAGTCGATGTTATAGACGTAAGAAGCGTAAGAATATGTCTGTCTGTTGATTGGTCGAAAGCAAATACGTGTATATACTGTAAGAAAGGAGTGCTACGTTGTTTACTGTTGATGCTTTGGGCAGCCATTTTGATTTGACATCACTTGCTGAATTCAGAGTTGAGGAGACCGTTCGGAGTTCCCCAAGTACAAATTTCCCAAGTCGTGGCCATCTTCTTTGGTTCTTCCTAATCGGAGGATGGACATTACGAGTTACGAACTTTAGCATCGTAACAGGTGATGGATACAACGTTTGTCCTTATGGCAATGGCTGCAAATTATTTATCATTGATTACACTGGATCCTGTCATTCTCAAATAAATAAAACCTTACACTGCTTACAGAAGATGTTAGCATACCTTTTAGTTTATAACTTAAGGCTAGGACAAAATTATGCTACTTATTGCAACCGTAAACTGGAACATAGCAGACATTTACTTTCAAACTACAGTTCAAAGGGTTTCTTCGTCGAGCTTCACCCATTGAGATCAATGTCTCCAATATAAATTTTCCAAAAAAAAACAAAAAAACAAAAACACAATGCACTACAATCCAAACCATTTCAATATCCCAAAATATTAATGTTAGTTTTCTAGCACAAGGCTTCATTTATGCATTGTTCTATTTAGCTAGTTCAATGTAGAAACTCAACAAACAAACAGTTGGAAAAAAGGAAAAACATCTATAGACTGTCAACAACCTGTCAGGTGACCCTTATCAACTTATTAGCTAAATTTAAACAATATGTCAACAGTTCATTTTTTTACACCTCAGCGCTGTCGAATTCTTGGTGTTGACTAATTTTGCTGTGAGACAATTTGTTAGCATTTACGGAAGGAGTCTCCAGTGTCAGTGTTTTGTAACAGTCAGAAGTCAGGTTGTAACTTTAATTTAACGGAAATATCAAGTTCAGCTCATTTGGACTCTTTTGATGGTTTTCATGGCATCAAAACGGTTTTGAAGATCTGTTGATAAGATGCTTCCAGACAGTCTATAGCTGGTTTCTACATTGGACATCTAAATACAGTGATGCGGTTGTTCACTTACACTTGGATGCAACATGGACGTAGAATTAAGCAACTTTTCAGCCGTTCCACTCGAATAATTAACTGGCTGCCACCTATTAAATATGACTTTTCACAAATTTGATAACCATGAGATACTTAGCTTGTGGCCTCAATATTCTAATTCATGGCCATGCCAAAAAAATTCAAATAAAAATAACCGCCATGCCACCTCAAAGTCTCCATATGTACCCAATGAGAGCTGCTCTTGGCTCTACTGAAGAAACTCTTTGTTACATCCAAATAAAAAAAAAATCACGACTAAATCTGAAGGAACTTCATAACTTCACGACTTCCGCTCTGTATGCTGGATTTCAAGTTGATTTGCATTAAATGCATTTTGCATAAGTAATGAATGCAGCTTGTGTGCAATGATGCTAGCAATAACATCACGTGTAGTGCTCCAGTTAGTTTTCTCAGCAAAGTGTAAAATCTTATAAAAACTGTATTCTTCATATTTTGTACCTAAATTAATATTTTGCCACCTTTTCAACAATCTGCCTGTGAAAATCTTTAACTTAAGTATTACATTTATGGCATTGGACCATTATAGTGGGACAAAATTCTAAATTTTTATTCTTAGCTATTTTACCCTGCCGTTTTTCCAAAAAAAAACCAAGTCCAGTCGCCTAAACACCACTGTGAGGCATTCTGACGTGATCTTTAACAATGAATTTCAGAAATAATCAATCACCCGAACCACATGATGAGAAATCGGACGTCTCAGTCATCACCGACGTAACAAAATGAACTCACGTGTGAGAATATACTGGTGCATATTTGTGGAACTGTTTTTTTTTCTTTACGCCATTTTTTGTTGTTGTTGTTGTTGTTGTTGTTGTTGGTTAAGTTTGTTCGCTAAGATACACTGCTCTTGTAAGTGCCCCAACGAAAAACAGTGCAGTTAGAAAGAACGATGAACGTACACATTTTTTGTCACGAGAACCCACAGGACGAGGAAGGCGAACGAGAACACAAAATGCCGTTTACAAAAAAGAAAACGTTAAATATACAAATTAAAAAGTGTTATTTTTTTTTCCCTTTACAAAAGTGGTGGAGAGTACATCCTGCTTTTTAAAAAAGCAAGTGACCTGACATGGAATTTTTCTGTGTTTTTTTGTTTTGTTTTTACAAAGAAAAAAAAAAAAAGGTTGACTTTTCACACTTTTTTTTTTTTTTTTTTTTTACAAGATCTAAAAGGTATTAAGACATCAAGAGATATGTGATACTATAATTCAGGCCTAAATCACCAAAGAAATCTCCAAACATACTTTTTTTTTTTATAAATACATACAAAAAAAAAAATTTCACAAGAAGTTCAACAATAATGTCTGGTACCTAAATGTGAATAAAGTTGCAGAAAGCATTCCTGGTTTAAATCTAGCAATCCACACACCTGCGACTCTAATGTACCTACACACTCATGGACTCGTCGTTCTAGAAAAAAAAAAAAAAAAGAAGATCTTCGAGCTCAACCCGGCTGCTGTGCATCTGTATCAGGTTAGTAACGTCATTCTTGAAGTTATGCATTTATGTCAATGGTAGAAAATGAACATGTAGTAGAAATTTATGTTGGCAAGACTTCGTATGAGCCGATGAAAAATTTCACGGTTCACGTTATAGCATAAGATGTGGGAAGAAGTTAGCGCTTGTAGCTTTCCTCGTGTCTCGCCCTTGCTTTTATTTATTTTTTTTTAACGAGCTTATTCCCTTTTCCGCTTGGCTCGCTCCATCATTACATGATGAAGTTCATGGATATGAACTGAAATTAAAACAAGATCAGCTCTGCATGCAAATAAAAAAGTCTGGAGCTGAGCCGAGGGTCACAGCTGCACGTTTTCCGAACTGTTCAGTTCGCGCTGAAATCATCTCAAATCCTGTAATCTAGTGGCTCCGGCTGCCGTTCTTTGCAAAACAAGTCCCAGAAGACGACGATCAAAGGGGACTCGATCCGACAGAAAATATAAACAAAAGATATTTTGTTAGTCTTTATCTTTTTTTGATACTTTGTCCAGGTTGTCCAGGCTGTTGAAAAGATTTCCTTGTTCAAAAAAAAAAAGCTCCTCCATTAGATGACGATGATGATGATGATGATGATGATGTGAGGATATTTACTAAGATGATGTTTGAGTCAGAGTTCTTGAGAATCGTGGAGTTTTATCTTCATCAGGGGAAGCTCAGCGAGCACAAACTTCTCCTCCTGCTTCACATGGGAGGGACGATGAGACCGGCCATAGCTGCAAAACAAGACATGAACACAATCAGCGGCCAACAATGCACCTCTGGTTAGTCGTTTTATTTTTATTTAAAATACATTATAATTCACTACATAAGACCATGTCCTAATCCAAAGTAGATAGTTTGTTTAAAAAAAAAATTAATAATCTATCTACCAAATATATCCAAACCAGCCCGAGATTACAGGAAGTAAGTGACAGGGTCACATGACTGACACGTGAGCATTCAAATTCAGTAGTCCAGAAATTCCAGAAATTCCAGAAATATCAAATAACAAAGCAGTTGGTTAGGGTGAGATCACTTATAAAGTCAACCCATGGAAATTTTTAGTTTAGTCATCTAACTAAACGTAGTTATAGCTTTTATAACTTTGAGCTTGATTATACATGTTATTATATATTAAAAGTAACTTCCTTTTTAATCATACTAACAATTTAACATTTTTAAAATGTTTTCGGATCAAATCACAACAAATTTTGTGAAAATTCCAAAAATCTAAATATTAAACTTATTTAAAGTAAAAAATAAAAAAAATAGTATTTTAAATAACGATATTTTGGGGGAAAAGTTTGTGAAAGTGTTGATAAAACTTATTTTTCTTAATCTGACTTTTTAAATAAATAAATAAATAAATGTAATTAATTTGTAAATTTCAAAAAAATTAAATCCAGTTTATATGATAACTCAAATATTTACTATTATAATAATAGACTGTAGATTAGACAGATTAGGACAGAAAATTAGAAATGATTTTTTTTAAAAATACACTATAATATAATACATGCAGTAGTGATTTTTTTTGGCAATAAATTGGGAAAAAATGTGGATCAACTTTCATCTAAATAAATCTGTGGAAATTCAAAAATATAAAGAATTATTTCAAATGAAAATTATATTCTAGGTACTAACATAAACCCATAATCACAATAATAGTTTGTAAAAAAAAATGTGGTTATAGATCAACATTAACCTTGAAAATTTGGAGAAAATTAAAAAATTCAATGTAATATTTTTCCATTTTTTTATACATAAACATCAATACCTATTACAGTGACAGATCAGGAAATAAATCTCGTAGTTATGGATCAACTTTGACCTTGAATATTTCTGTACGGTGTATTTTTCTGGTTTGATTAATTTTTGCTGATTAGGACGATATAGGCCTAGGTGCTCTAGTATCGTTCTCATTGGCTGAGAGGCAGGAGAGGGGCGGGGTGCTCACCCTGTAGGCTGCTCCCATTGGTGCTGGTGCAGGTGGGGGGCGGGGAGGTCTGAGGCCGCACGACGGGGGCGAAGGCGCTCTTCTGTTTGACTGCAGAGATCATATGAACAGGAGAGAATGAGGAAGAGGAAGTGATGGAGGGGTAGACGGAAGAAGTGGTGGATACAAAAAGTAAAATGCAAAAAAAAAAAGAAGATGATGATGAAAAGGAAGGATGAAGTGGGGGGGATGACTGAAACAGACACACATGCACGTGTCCACACACGCACACACACACACACACACAGAGAGAGAGAGAGAGGTGAATGAATGAGTGAGTAGGTGATCGGAAGGACGCTCATGCTGGTTATTAGGGCTTGGATGAAGTGCAAAGGGACGACTGGAAGGGAGCAGGAGGATGGGGATGCGAGAGGATGCTACCGGAATGGCAAAGTTGATCCATAACTTACATAATCCATAAGTTACATCTTTTATAGTGCATCACATAATTATTAACAAACAGCTCCACATGTAACACAGCAATAATGGAAAAAAATAAAACAGCTCGTCTTGTCACACTCACACACACAGATGAAGGAACAGAAAGGGAAAAATCATGACACCAAACCTGGATTCTCATTTTGTTAGAACAAAAAAAAACAAAACTACCTGGTGACTCTACCCACAATTGTGTTTAAGAATAAAGATTAGCCGAAAACACATTCCTCCTTGAAATGCTAAATCTATTTTCCCAGCCAAGTCTTCCTGCCTCGCTTGCGCTAAAAGCAAATGAAATAAAACCCTGTCGCTTTGCTCGCCGCTGCGACTGCCAACCGTATGCCAATCAAATGAAACACGAGAACTGTGGACAGAATATATGAACTGAGTTACAACAACTCAAGTACTTAAATGCACAGCCGAATTACCCAAGAGGGCGTATTACACATTCACCCCATTCCGACATGCCTAAGTAGAAGCATGTTGTTTGAATTTCATGCCACTGATGTATAAAGGACTAAATTATAAACCAATGTGAAAGAAGAATCAACACTGGCAGCTAGAGTTCAGCAAAGACAGCAGGCCGCATGACAGGCATGTTAATGTGTTAGTGAGGATGAGGATGAGGAGAAGATGAGCATGAGTGGCAGCAATTAGTAACGGCGAGACTTTTTCAAAGCCGAAACCATCTCTTCCTCTTCCTTGGACTGTACATAGACTTTGATTCCAAATATCTCAAACTAAGTAGGTTAACTCAGAACAACAGAAATGGAACAAAGCCAATCAGATATCAGATACAGCCAGACATGGACAGATAAAATGCACCAGTACATCACAACTACATCTGTACAGGTAAACTACAGCAACAGGTATAGACTACAAGAACACATAGTACCAAGTAGACTAGAGAAATAACTGTTCTGGTATACTTCAAAAACACCTGTATAGGTAAGGTACTGGAATGCCTACCTTGGCAGACTGTCGGTAGGTCAACAGGTAAAACACTGGACACACATAGTATACACCTGCCCAGATAGACTACCAAAACCCCAGTGCCAGCAGACTAAAGAAACACCTACTTTGGTACCTACTCGGAGTATAGACACATCAGTATAGGATAAATACAGATAAATACACCCATGCAGATCAACTACAAGTAAAATACTGGAAACACCTATACAGGTGAACAAAACCAACTGCCCAGATAGACTACCAAAACCCCTGTGCCAGCAGACTAAATAAATACCAGTACAGGTAAAACACTGCGGCACCTACTCGGATAGACTATAGACACATCAGTATAGGAAGAATACGGAAACACCCATGCAGATCAGCTACAAGTACAGTACTGGAAATACCTATGCAGGTAGACAAAACCACCTGCCCTGGTAGATTAGGCTTACACCTGTGCCAGTAACGCACCACAACACCTGGTCAGCTAGACTACAGAAGCATCTGTATAGGAAAACTACCAGTCGGATATGGCAAGGACAGGTAGACTAAAAAAAGACACCCGCACAGTTAGACCGAAGCAACGCTTGTGCAGATGAAGTACTGTAACCTGTACAATCTGTTCAGGAAGACTACACAAGCACCTTAATAAGTACAGCTCAAACTACCTCTGTACCTCTGTAGGTCTAGAATCTAGCCACAGATTACCAAACAACTCAACAACAAGTACCCGGTACGCTACATCTTCACTTGTACAGGTAGATTTCAGCTACACCTGTACAGCAACAACTGTATAAGCATTCTACAGCCATGCTGCTATTGATCTGCTGTTATTGTTGCATTGTTGTTCCTGCATAATGATAGGTTTGTGTTCACTCACTTGCGTAGGGTGAGTTGGCAGTGGATCCGTTGAGGAAGCTGGGCGAACCAGGCACGCCAAGGTTGGTCATGCCAGTGGCTCCGTAGCCGTTCATGGTGGAGGTGATGGTGTTGTAGTTGGACTGCTGAGGCGTGGAGCTTGGCACGTAGCCACGAGGAGACACGCTGTTGGAGTTACGTGAATAACCTACAGCATGGGACACAGACAGCGGGCTTAGAACAGATTTTGTTATTTGAACTAAGTATGTTGTTATAGTACATTTTTATAAGCTATGATAGCTGAATATATCCACTGTGGAAATATACGCCTAACCAGGACACACCGTTCGGATGTATGTGTTGGGGGAGAGAAAAAAAAGAGAATGAGAAAGAGTGTCAGTGCTGCCCTTCCACTTATCCTCCTAACATGTGTTTCCCATTCTCTCTGTCTCTCTCTCTCTCTCCTCATGTCCTGCTGAATTTCTCAGCAGGAAGGCCATTGATGGAGTGCTGGCCTGCTGGCTGCGTATCAAGAAGAAAGAGAGCGCCAAGACACACACACACTCGTGCATGAGCTCAAACTAAAGCCAAGCTTGCAGAGTCTTCACGTTGTCCGAATCCTGAATACTGACAGGTGGAGCTGGACTATCTCATGTGTGTTCAGTAATCTGATCTGCTTCATTCTTATACAATGACAGCACATGAGGACATGGTACCTTGACTTCTAAACATACCATCTCAGAGGTCATCGCATGGATGCTTGCACACAGAACAAGAAGTAAAGCGAAAATGGATGTCATCATGCATCACTTAATTCATTAAGGAGATGTTGAGATAATTAATAATGCTTTAGAGGTCTTTAGACATCTTTAAAAGCATAACGTGGCCAAATGGTTCCCCAAGATCAGCCAAAATGGATGTCTGAACTTCAGTTCTTTAGTTCTGCTCTTGAGGTTAACATGTAAGGGAAGCTATTACAGCTACTTGCTTAGCACTTCCTAAATCATCATAAAATGGTTACACTGTGTCATAAGCATTGATTTTGAATCATGATTTTTGATTATATTTCATCCCAATATAATAAAATATCGCATACTGCTACAGTAGCAATCTCTTTGTACACTTTTCTGGCCACAGTCTTCAGAATCTTAAAGGCTGCTATGTCATTGGCTGTCAGTAGTGTATACATGCTTACACAATGAACTTTTTATAGTGTTATGTTTTTAAAAGTTATATGAGACTTTTGAGTAAAAGTGGTTGGCTGTTTGCAAGACCAATAGTCTCTTCCAGTGAAAGTAGACGGTTCCTGTACCAGTACTCTGCCTCTGGATGTGAGACTAGCGTAACACTTGCAGAGAAGAAACAAACATTTTTAGTACTTTTTAACGTGTATTGTCTGAAAGATCAGTAGCTTAGCAAAGGGAGTATATGCTCAAAAAATTCCTAAAAGAGTGAGAGAGAGAGAGAGAGAGAGAGAGAGAGAGAGAGAGAGAGAGCAAAAGGAAATGACAGAGGAAACAGAGCCAAATGTTTTAATGAGTGTATATAACTGTAACACATACAGTACAAAATATAACAGCCCTTGTGTGTGTGTGTGTGTGTGTGTGTGTGTGTGTGTGTGTGTGTGTGTGGTTGGGTGATTTTATGCTCTTTTCCCATGACCTCATGGGGTTCTGTAGGTGTTCTTTCCTGCCTGAATGAGGAAAGCAGATGAGCAGAGAGAAGGATGAGCAAGAAGAGAGAATGAGAGAGAGAGAGAGAGAGAGAGAGAGAGACAGAGAGAGAGACAGAGAGAGAGAGCGGCATCAAGGGAATGAGTGGGTTTTTTTTCTGTCTCCCTCATCTCCTCTCTCATTCTCTATCATAAACGGAGTGATCTGTTCATCTCTTTCTTCCTGTCAGTAAGAGGCAGAGCTGGTGGATGAAAAGAACCATGGCTCCTCTGAGCAGATATTGAAACAATTTCCTTCTCACACACACACACACACACACACACACACACACACACACACTTCCTGTAGTGTATAGTTATGGGGACAGAATGTCCTTAAAATATTGTGTGGGTCTTTCACAAATTTGTTGCTCATGGGACTAATTAAACTTGAGGTAATGATTACATTGTCTTCTGTATGTGTCAATGCATTATCCTTAGGGGAATCAGGATTGTCGTCCAGACAACATCTACAGTCCCCAAGACACTGGTGTGTGAACAGATATAAATGGATGAAGATAATCACACACATATTTACAATGTGAATCTCTGCAACCTGAATCTTAACCTCTGGAAAATTAACTTTAACCTCAGAAACTTTAACCTTATCTTCTGGAACATGACCAGACCTTAACCTCTGGAACCAGTATCTTAACCTCTGGAAAATGAACATTAACCTCTGGAACCGGTATATTAATCTGATCAGATTTAACCTCTGGAACCCAAACAGACCTTAGCCTCTGGAACCTGATCAGACATTAACCTCTGGAACCTGATTACACTAAATCTCTGGAACCTAATCAGACATTAACCTCTGGAACCTAATCAGACATTATCCTCTGGAACCCAAGTCTTAACCTTTGGAACCCATCAGACGATAACCTCTGGAACCTGAATCCTAACCTCTGGAACGTGATCAGATTTGACCTCTGGAACACAAACAGACCTTAACCTCTGGAACCTGATCAGACATAACCTCTGGAACCTGATTACACTAAATCTCTGGAACCTAATCAGACATTAACCTCTGGAACCCAAGTCTTAACCTTTGGAACCCATCAGACGAAAACCTCTGGAACCTGAATCTCAACCTCTGGAACCCAAAGCTTAAGTTCAATTTCTCTTACTCTCAGTAACTTCAGCTTTAACCTCTGTTACACTGACTTTAACCTTAGCACCTTTTTGGCTCTCATTATGGGATCTGGTAAATGTCCCAACATTACCAAAGCTATCTTGTATGTCTTGGGAAAATTTGTTCGCCACAAACAACTAAATGCATACACACATAAGCACTTTTATGAATAAAAGTTGTGAAGTGAGCAGGTTGTCAGACGCGGTGTGTAAACACTGTGTTTTTTTTTTTTATTCACATAGTGTCGTCTTCTGCATCTTTCCACTCATTAACAGCATCTTTCTCTCTCTCTCTCTCGCTCTCTCTCTCTCACACGCACACACACACATATACATGCGCGATACACACAACCTGCAAACAGATCCATGCGCGTTTCACGAGAGACGCTCATGATGAGTGGCAGCTCTGAAGCATGTGTGTGACAGGCATGTCAAAACAATGCGACTTAATCTCTCTCTCTCTCTCTCTCTCTCTCTCTCTCGCCCAACCCTCATTCCAAAAATCATTCATCAAATCGCACTGCAGGATCTCTCTCTCTCTCTACAAATAGAGCCGTACCGATATTCGCTTAAGCAAAAAAAATTGTCACTAAAGTTAAAATGGCTGACAGGACTTTTATTTTACTTTTGCAAATAAAATAATAAACTACTAGCTATTTTTTTCCAATACTTCAAATCACGGGTGTATAATAATGCACGGTATCGTTTCTATAGTAACAGCTCATTCAGAGAGACTTGTACTTGGTGGTAAAGTTTCAGTAAGGAGATGTTTATTGTACATTTTCCAATACCTGTTAGCTAGCTAGCTCTGCGATCCTGCACGCTACAGTAGCATTAATTAGCTAGCTCACACTAAAACAAACTCAGTGTGATGTAGTTTTATCTGAGCCAAGAAACTAGGCAACAATTTCTACATATTTCTATTGTTTAGATTGTACTGTTATATTGTTTATCTGTGCTAACTGCCATGCTACATTTCTCCAGAAAGCAAAGGATTGCTTTTGAGTCTTTAGCAGATTTTTAGCAACCGCTTTGAGAAATGCTTTGTGATTCTCTTGATATCTGTATAATCAGCTGTGTTCAAACCCTTACAGTGTGTATTCAGCATTTAAACAAATACACACTCACACTGGAGTTAGGAGTTATCTCTGTGGACATCACAGTGCTGACGTGTCTGATTATAGAGCTACTCAGGCCAAACACACACACACACACACACACACACACACACACACACACACACTCACCCTGGTCAGCCTGCGTGGCCTCGGAGATGTTGACGGCGAGCTGGCTGCTGAACGAGTTCACTCCCATCATGCCCGAGTGCGCACTCGATCCGGTCAGAGAGGGCAGCTGGTTATGGCTGCGTGGCACGCTGTACAGAGCCTCGGTAAGATCGGCCGCCCGCTTCAGGATGATCTCCTTAGAGAGAGAGAGAGAGAGAGAGAGAGAGAGAAGACTTTCAGCATGCAAAACTATTGGCACCCTTCATGAAAATAATAGTATACCAAGCGACTAAAAGATTTTCTTTCAGTGACTGAAAATGTGCTTTTTTTTTCCCCCCCAAAAAAATATATATATATTCCTTAATTAGTGCAATTGACCTGATCTGACATTTTTTAGGATTTATTTTAGAATATTTATGGATTTCATATTCATTTACTGTTCCATTGGAGTCGAAATTATTTATTAATTATAAATCTGGCATGAAACTTAAATGACTTTTTCCAACACGCAACCTTGTCCAACTTTGTTGATCCTGACATTATGACCCTGAGGTTAACCCAATAATAATAATAATAATAATAATAATAATAATAATAATACATTCAGGGCCACTGTAGTGCAAACATACCTGATTATTATGAGGCATTCCATAAAGAGCTTCCACCAGGTCTGCTGCTCTCTTTAACAGCACCTCCTGTAAACACACACACACACACACACACACACGCACACACACACACACACGCACACACACATGCAGAGTTTAGCTAAACATTCTCCTCAAGTGCGACATGAATGAGGTGTATTTGCATTTTTAAATCGTTTAAATCTCCCGTGTAATGTAGCAAAGTTTCTGTGACTTTTTTTAAAATGTTTATTAAAAAAAAAAAAACTTTCGTACTCGTTTAAATCAGCGACATTAAACCAGGTGCCATACGGCCGCGGGACGGGGGTGTTAAAACACTGAAAGCATTAAAATGTAATTATTATCGCAGAGAAGACATGGCAGATGCATTGCTCCAGCACGATGTGACAGAGGGATAGAAAAACAGCTGTCTGCATTTCATTTACACCACACACACACACACACACACACACACACACACACACATACTCTCTCTCTCTCTCTCTAACCTGTTCCAAACATCATTGATTGCCATATTTATCTGCTTTCAACTTGCTTTTCTTTTTTTTCTTCCTTAAAGAAAACGTTCAATACCAAACACACCCATTCACACACTTTCCCCGTGAACGTGAAGCGGTTGGTGCACAGTGTCTGCTTCGGTATTACGTGAAAATTGAACTCACCCAAAATCTTTTGTATTAAAACAAGCACAAAACCTTATACACAGTGCTTTGCATAAGTATATACCCCCGCCCCCACCCTCCCTGAACTTTTCCCCATTGTGTAGGAATTGAAATGGACTTAATCAGGATTATTTACAAAAAAATGGCCCATAATAATTAAAAATCAATGTCAATTTTTTCCAAAACAATCATACAACCAATTATAGGCTATATTCCGAGTTGAGGTAGTGAGGATTCAGTGAATTTGTTTTTATGCTACATTTAACAGAAAACCTTCTACTTCTTCTTTAGTCTGTATTTTCTATCCCTGATTTTTTTTTCATGCTTAAAGGTGAGTGCTTGAGTTTAAATACATTTTTAAAAAAAAAACATTTTGGATGATTCCTCAAGGTTTTAAATACACCTAGATCATTTTAATGATTTAAGACATAAGAAAGTGTGTAACACGATTCTAAATATGTGTAACTTTCTTAATGTAATTATTAGCATAATTTCTGACTTAAGTTTTTGAATATGTGGCTTCTGATACTTTTAAAAGCCAGCGTCTTGTTTTCGATGACATGTGAAGCTCTGTAATCTCATGCT
>CM074957.1:19416808-19443177 GCA_037577455.1 Pangasius macronema | reverse complement strand
AGAGGATAACCTCATTCATGAACCCAGGATCACATTACTCCTCTCCTTTTCCTCCTCCTCCTCCTCTCTCCACTTCCTTTTTCCTCCTCTCTTTCCTCTCTTTTTTCTCTTCTTTGTACTACTTCCTGCATTTTCTCTTCCTTTCTCTTGCTTATTTTCTCCATTTTCTTCTCATCCTCTACTATCACTACTACTTGTTTTTTCTGTCTCCTCTTTTCTCTTCTTCATCAATCTTTCAATTTCGTCTCTCAGCTAGCTCCTCCTTTATCTCTTTTATTTCCCCCCTTTCTCCTTCTTTCTCCTCTTGTTTGTCTTTCATTTGCTCCTTTTCCTCCTGCCACCTTGTGTCCTCCTCCTTTCTCCTCCTCTTCTTTCTTCCTCCTTTCTCCTCCTCTCTCCTTGCCCCCTTTTCTCTTTCTCTGAATTGTCTCATATTTTTTCCTCCTGTCTCCTTCTTTATCCTCGCTTCCCCTCTTCCTGTTTCACTTCCTACTCTATTTCCTCTTGTACCTTCTTTCTCTGCCCTTTTTCTTTCACTTTCTTTTCACTTCCCTCCTTGTCTCTTCCCGCCCGGCCCACTTTTTCCTGCTTTTCTGATTTTCTCCACTTTCTCCCACCTTCCTCCTCATTTTTTCCCTTTCTTCTTCCTCCTTCTATTTCCTCACCATCCTCTTCTCCCACTTTCTCCATTCTCTATTCTTTCTTCCCCCCCTCTCTTTCCTTGCTGCACCTTTCCCTTCCATCTTCTTGGTCTGTACGAAGAGAGAGAGAGAGAGAGAGAGAGAGAGAGAGAGAGAGAGAGAGAGAGAGAGAGGGCGATTGTGGGAGTGGAGGAACCCCTGTCAGTGATATAAACGACTGCCATCTGCTGACCGCATCGATTTCCCCCCTAATAAGACAGTAACAATATCTTTAAAAACACACGCCAGTAACTCGGGTGATTTTTTAAAACCTCACTTTGCCTGGCATGACATAATCGCCACGTACATTTTAAACCCCCCACCCATTTTTCCCCCACAGCACTCACAGAGAGAGAGAGAGAGAGAGAGAGAGAGAGAGAGAGAGAGAGAGAGAGAGAGAGGGAGGCATCAACGAGTGTCCTGTTGCTCAAGAAATATGTGCATTTCGTAATCACAGTGGAGAGATATAGTGAGAGTAAGAGAGAGAGAGAGAGAGAGAGAGAGAGAGAGAGAGTGAGTGAGGGGCTTTGCTCTATTTAGCCAGTATCGACTGACACTCGATCCGGGTTGCTCTGAAGGCTGCTAATGCCCTTTATGGGTGCGGAATACAATAATATGGGGGCTCCATCCCCGAGCTCCATTCATATGATATTAGAGTCCTTGGGAGGAGAGATATGGATCAATAGGGATTGAATTAAAACGCAGCAGGAGACGAGGCGCTGGTAAAGTGAAGCGAGAGATAGCACAGAGACGCAGCGTCCAGCCGAAAAAGAACGAGGAGGAGAAAAAAAAGAGGGCAGGGTGAAAGCAAGAAAGCAAGAAAGAAAGAAAGAAAGATACAAATGACAAAGAAGGAGCAAAAAGGAAAAAAAGAAAAATAGAGAACATGAAAGGATAGACGACTAGGATGTCCAGATGAAAGACACAAAAAAGAAAGAAAGAAAGAAAGAAAGAAAGAAAGAAAGAAAGAAAGAAAGAAAGAACTTGGACAAAGCCATGTTTAGTGTCTCATGTTTGTTTTCTCCGTTTTGCAGTTTTTCATTCGCAAAGCTAACGTTGCTAACAAGTAAAGTAGGCTTATAGCTTCCGGTTTAGCATTGAGTCTAAAGGATGTTGATTGTCTCCGTATTGACATCATTTCACCCAAAATCCCTGGAAAAAACTGCATCCGAATCATAACAGAAAGCTGCGAAACTGGTGGCTATAAGCCAGCATTAACTGTTAGCTACATTAGCTTTATAACGCTAACGCAAAACTACCTCAGATACACGTCTCAGCTGCAGGGAAAATTATGTACAAATTAAATTTTTGGACAAACTATTTGGGAGACAAAAAGACAAGCGAGATGGTAAAAAGAACGAGATTGAGAGACAGAGAGAGAGAGAGAGAGAGAGAGAGAGAGGGAGAACATCAATGCCTCAGATTCCTCATTTCCTCCAGCTGCCACTGGGCAAGAGTTGATAAGGAATGCGAGATTCCCGATCCCACCGTGGAAGAACGGGCAGCGCTTCAAAGCTCACTGTCTTTGGAGTTTCCTAGTGCTCACTTTTAGACCCACAGGAAGTCGGGGGTGAGAGGAAAGAGAGAGAGAGAGAGAGAGAGAGAGAGAGAGAGAGAGAGAGTCTAAGACCCCTCTCGATCACGATTTTTTTTGTCAGAGGCCTTTGACTTACCTTTACATTAGTCGTGTGCTGCATTGTCTGAAGTATGAACTTTCTCAAAAACGTTCAGATTCGAATGGCTGATTCAGGGTGTACCCTCAGTGCTAGCGTCTGTCGATAACAACCAATAATTCAAAAAACAAAAATTTCTGAGAAAATGAAATGTCGTTTGGGAAACATACATAAATCTAACACATGAACAGGAGCTACAAACGAGTATGTTAGCTTTACGCTCTTCTTTGTAGTGAATTAGCATAATTATGAAGATATGAAGTCTCAGAGAGTTAGACATCGCTAGCAGTGTTCATCTCTCAAACTCGGAAATTAATCATTTCTGTGCTAAACACTAAAAAATTACCTATTGTGGTAGCTAAAAACAAGCAAAAATATCAAAGAACGATAAATTCTAGTTTAAATTAAATTCTCAGCTAAACTATGCTACGTTGTTTATTAGAAGGTCTTTGTTTGACGATGGTAAACATTTTGATAAATATTCATAGAGTTAAATGCAGTTAAATTCTAACCTTAAATTCTATTCTAACACCTTTTTCACTTTCCGACTTTCCCAATTGTGAAGTAACTGTAATTGTGAAAGCATATTTATACGCAAGAAACCCGTAATTATTACTCATAATTCTAATGTAACGGAAAGGCAAAATTGTGGTATACCAGCTAGCTTAATAGCTAAAGGTAAATAGCTACTAGCTAATGAGCTGCTAGTAAATAGACAGATTATTAGTTAGCTAGCTATTTAGATAGCTAGTATTTAAGTTTGCCTTTCAGCCATGTCAGAAGTATGATAATTACGCATTTCTGACATATTAATATCATAAACATTTATACTGAAATCGCAATTATCATATTTCTAACCTGATCGAAAGTCAGAATTACTGTTTACTGTTTAGTTAATTTAATATTTAGTGAAATATCTAGCAGCTAATTAGCTGCTAGCCAATAGACAAATTAGCACTTAGTTAGCTATTTAGGTAGCTATTGTATAGGTTATGAATTATGAATTCCTGACATATAAATAGTGTAACACTTTTATTTTTTTTTTGAAATTGCATTTATCACAATTCTGACATGACTGACAGGCAAAATTACCACTGAATACTAGCTAGTGATATAGCTAGTAGCTAGCTAGTTATAAGTTACCATCAAAGTTAGCATTGCATAAAACAACAACAACAAGTTAGCAACATAAAGTATTACAGGTAATGTAGATATTCGTAGCTATATTTTTATTTCAAAACATTTTATATATAGTTTGGGACTTTTCTTAAAATGGAAGACATGCAAGATATCTGAAAGCATAAAGAAATTTTAGCGTCTATTTTCTCTAGCATGACTATCGTTATTTTCGTCCATAATCAGAAAAAAAAAAATACTTGGTATTTTTCATTTATAATTCAAGCTACAACAGCTCCAAAGAAAACAATAATAAATCATGAATTGTAAAGCACATATTTTAGACCACACAAGGGAACGTACGTCTCAGGATGGAGGAATAAAAACCGATCCATAGACTGAGACAGTGAGAAGAAATGGAGGAAGAATGGGTGAGACAGCGAGAGACACAGAGACAGAGAGACAGAGAGAGAGAGAGAGAGAGAGAGAGAGAGAGAGATGTAGAGAGACAGAAGCCTTCATGTTGAAAGTCTCCCTCCCCATCGAAAACTTATTAAAACAACATCAATTATTAATGTCCATCTAGAGCCAAGAGTCAGTTATTAGTTTCACGGCCTCTCTCTCTCTCTCACTCTCTCTCTCTCTCTCCCTCTCTCTCCCTCTCTCTCCTTCTCGTCTCTCTGCTCTTATAAAGTAGGTAAAGATAATGAGCTGAGTGGAGTCTCTGTTGTAAGCCATCACCTCATTACATTGGCCTGCCATCAATTACAAGAGGAGTGTGTGGCCCTGTCACTCGCCTAATGTGCCTCCGACACAGTGTCAGGAATTACTGCTGCCCCTAAATACACCTCTCTCTCTCTCTCTCTCTCTCTCTCTCTCTCTCTCTCTCTGTCTCTGTGCGTGTGTGTGTGTAGCTATATATCTCTCACAAAAACTATTATACTAAATAAACAGCAGTTCATGTGACTATGTCATCCCAAATTACAGATATCAGACTATAACACATGATATATATGTGATGCTTTCCTTATTTTGTGAGGTACATAGTGACAAACCGTAAAATGCGACGTATAAACGACGGAGCCACGACTGATCTTCGTATTTTTTTCAGGATTATGTAGTGAGTCAGACATTGCTAGCAAGCTAGCACAAGCTAGCTCACTCACACCATGGCTACTCCGAATGAAGAAAACAGCGAGGTGAAAGTTCACACAGCACTGTTCTAACTTGACATGTGAAGAGAACTACCTTAACTCTGGCCTATCTCTTTCTCTTCTTCTCTCTCACCCTATTACACACATACACACACACTCTACACGCACCTTTCCCTGGAGTCTCGCACTTATTACGCTAGTCAAGACGAAGAAGCTCCATTTCAGAGGTGGTATTTTTAAAAACGCACTGTGTTCCCATTCTCAGGTAAAAATACTCCACAGCGCAGGATAACGTACAGGAATGTTAACGGTTTTGTTTTGTTCCCTGTCGGATGTGTTAGCCTGATCATGTGAAGTAGAGCTGTAAAGAGGATAAACCGGCCTGCTGTAAATGTTAGCAATGTACAATACATATGGTTACAAAAGGCTAACTTTGGGTACCTTTCCAATTCAAATTACATGTATTTCAATGTTTTCGCAAACGTCATTTCCCCGCCTCAATCGTGAGTCGAGTAGATACTTCATACGCATAATTGGTATGAAATACAATTAACAAATTAGCGATGTCCCAAATTGTTTCTCATACTTAGCATACTAGTGAAATTAGAAGCTATATAAAGCTAATGAAACACTTTGTGATGCGATGTTACATGAAAAAGTGTCAGATAATGCGCAATGAACTTTCTGTAGTGTGTTTACCCAAAAAAAATGGTATCATCATGTGCTTTATCATGGAATATCAGTCCTACAAAAACAAACATGCTAATTTATTCAGCTTTTTTTTCCTTCAGTATAATTTCAGGAACATGAGCAGACAGATGATATTCATATTCAGGCCTCAGTCTTCGCCTGAACCCTAAAGCATTTATCCAGATTTACGACCAACAATAAAGGTGTGTGTGTATGTGTGTGTGTGCCCGTGTGAGACCACCTAGCTAATTCTCAGAGAATGGGACTCTCCTTGGCTCTGCTACATGCTATTAATAATTCACAGGCCAAGATGGCAATTACAGGACCATGTACAATCAAACTAAATATTTAATAAGGCACTAAAACAGTGCCGTATTTTTGTCTGTCTGTCTCTCTCTCCATCTCTCTCTCTCTCTCTCTCTCTCTCTCTCTGTCTCTGTCCTCCTCCTCTCTCATATTAGCTCTGAACATACAGTTTCTATATCCGAAAGCATCTTTTACAGTCCTCCTGACATGCAGCAACTTCATATTACAAAGTCTGTGTGTCTCCATTAAAAAATATGATTCACATTTTATTATATGGTCAAAATATGAGCCGATGTACGGCAAATAAACGTAAAGAAGCCAAATATTTAATGCAATACACAATTTAGAGGTGTTAGATCATGCAAACAGGTAGGGTTTGAGCAGTGGGAGGCCACGCCTCCTTCAATAGGAACAGGCCACGCTTCTTTCACTGACTGACAGACACTGAAGCCATGACTTTTTAATTAGTCCGAACAGGTACAGAGTTCAGGCCGCCTTCCATAGGGCTAACAGCTACAGAGGCCACGCCTCCTTCAGTAGGACTGACAGATACAGAGGCCACACCTCCCTCAATAAGACAGACAGATACAGGGGCCACACCTCCTTAAGCAGTACTAACAGACCAGAGGGAGACACAGAGACCACACCTCCTTTACCTGGGAGACACAGAGACCACACCTCCTTTACTGGGAGACACAGGGACCACACCTCCTTTACTGGGAGACACAGGGACCATGCCTCCTTTACTGGGAGACACAGGGACCACACCTCCTTTACTGGGAGACACAGGGACCATGCCTCCTTTACTATGACTGAAAGACATAAAGGCCATAAGGCCACAGAGAGAGAGAGAGAGAGAGAGAGAGGGCAAGAGAAAGAGAGAAGGGGATTGACAGAACTCAAGAAAAAGACAGGAAGAGATAGAGACAGTAATAGGTAGAGACAGAGAGAAACAGATAGAGAGAAATAGGTAGAGAGAACAAGGGAGATGGAGATAGATACAGACAGAGAAATAGAAAGAGAAAGAGGAAGAATGAGTGAGAGAAATAGAGATTAAGATAAAGAAAGGGAGAGAAGGAGAAGGAGATACAGAGAAAGAGAAAGGGGGAGATAAATTAAAAGAAACATTTTAAGAAAAAGAGAGAGGGGATGGGAAGTCAGGGAGAAAAAGAGAGAGTGAGTAAAAGAGTAAAAGGGACAGATAGAGACAGATAGAGAGAAAAGGTGTGTGTGTGTGTGTGTGTGTGTGTGTGTGTGTGTGTGTGTGTGTGTGTGTGTGTGTGTGTGTGTGTGTGTGTTTGTGTGTGTGTGTCACACAGCTCTTTCAGTCAATATCAATTCCTCAGCTAAAGCACAGGCACAATTCCTGGAGTGCAGAGCAAGGGTAAGAACACAACTAATCACTCGTTTACATGTGTGTGTGTGTGTGTGTGTGTGTGTGTGTGTGTGTGTGTGTGTGTGTGTGTGTGTGTTTGCCTGAGTAAACCAGCAATCCTTCTGTTTTTTACTTAGTGTGGACCAAATTCAAGACATCCAGTTCCACACACACACACACACACATTTTCTCACACACTATACACATGTTCATGTTCACATACATACCTGACTTACTCACATATTCTTCCAGACAAACACACACACACACACACACACACACACACACACACACACACACGCACCAGTCAGGTTTGTCGAGGTCCCCTGGCTGCACTTTGCGCTCTGTTGCCATGGAAAAGTACATATTTGTCTCACCGCATGACATAATGCACATTTGGAGAGGAAGAGAAATATGTGTGGACAGTGACCTCATAGTGAGAGTGCAGATCAGACTCAAGCATGTTTCTTCACACACACACACACACACACACACACACACACACACACACACACACTCAGGATTCATCATGTGCTTTAAAGCCCTAACACAGTTACACAGTCCTACAGTACAGGAAACAGATTTTCTGTCTGAAACCTCTGACTGTTACAAAGCCCTGACACTGGAGACTCCTTCCATAAATGTGAAATGAACATCTCACAGAAACGTAACCAGATCGACAACTACACACGTGTTTGGTTCGTTAAACACATCTTTAACCCTGTTTATGTGGAGCATCCGATAGAGAAAATCCTTGTGTAATTTGTTACTATAGTAACGTATAAACCTGTGATTTGCAGTCGCGCTACTGTCAGAGGAAATGAATCCACACCTTCTGCTGACCAGTTCAACAGTGCTGCTCTGGAGACACTCTTTCTAAACCAGGTCACGTGTGTACACTCCACACCTGCCATCGTACTATCTGCAAAGAAGGATATCTGATTCCATCACGCTCCTATAAAACACCATCCGCTCTCTCTGCAACACCTCAGCTTTCATCCTGCCCAGTCTATCAAGACAAGAGGGAAGGAGAAAAAAAAAACAAAGAAAAACCTCCTTCCTGATGCGTTTAGACTGACAGTTTCATCCAGTCCCTCCTCACGCTGTCGCTCGCTTCTGAAGGAATCACTCGCTCGGATTTAAATACGGGCTATAATAGCCCTCCATCTATCAGAGAGGCCCAACGCCTATTCTTAGACACATACATTAGCCCTTGGCCCAGATAGGAATGTCACCAGATTAAACATCCAATTTGTTAACCGGAGCGGGCTAGAGGTGCTGCTTCTTGACAGGACTTACAAACAAGTCCAAATGGCCCCATTTTTCACGCTGGCTTTTTTTTTTTTCTTTTCTTACACACCGACAAGATGGCTATGCTGTAAGGAACCTTTGCAGACTCCTCCTTACTACCTGTGGTTTTTCGAGTTTTTAGAAATCAGAATTTACAATTTATTCGGGTGTGAAAGGAGGCTAATGAAGGAATAAATGAATGAACATTTAATTTAAAAAGTTTAAACTTTTTAAAAAAAAATATCGAACAGCTGACCCGTGTTTGCTTTAAAGCTGCTCAAGCTGCTAACTAAGTTAGCATTTTGGGATGATTATGAAGTATTTTTGGCACAGTATTTTTAAAAGTAGTAAGGGTGAGAGAAAATCAATATGGTGGCACCAAACAAAGTGATGGAGTGCTTGGAAATTTGTCATTAAAAATGGATAATGCAGATCATTAATGCTAAATTCCCAATCAACAGAACATCACAATGTGGTCAAGAGTCATATTATATATATAGTGTATATATTGTGTATATATTATGTAATTTTGACCAGGAAGTGAGTCATTATTAGAGTAGAAAGTGGAGAATACCACCCCAAAGTTGGCAACAATTTATTTATTTAACCTTTTTATTCATTCCAATGAATTAGTTCCTGTTATCATTTACATTATAACATATAAAGTCGCTTCTTTGCCAGTTAATAAGACGTCGTTGCTGAGAAAATACTGAAAGACTCCTTCTGGAGACTCCTTCCTGAAATGTCAAATAAATAAATAAATAAATAAATAAATAAATAAATAAATATCTCCTTACAAAAAGATTCATCATACCAATGATTATACATTTTTTTGTTACTATAAAAGTGATGACGTTACTATAATTAGGACGAGCGTGTGAATATCGCACGTGAGAAACCTTCTGACCAATCAGAATTGAGAATTCCACAGCGCTGTGGTGTCTGAGTGAGCTGAGAAGACGCCAGACCTCATCTAATTTCTCTCACGCTAGCAAACAGGAGTATTTTATTATTTCTAAATCGTATCGTATCTATGGAGTTGGAGGAGGGGGGGAGCGTTGGAGGGTGGGGGGGTTTGATTTATCCTTCACTTTATCTGTCAGACAAATGTTTCTCTTTATGGCCATTACTATTCCGAACCGGCGGCTGCCATCACAAGACTAATATAATGCGTGAAGTATTTAATTAAGGATCGGCGCGGGGAAGCCACTTACGTCTCGCTTTATTGGAGCGAAATTAAAAATAACTCCTGCATTTGAATAACAGCCCGGGGGCTGCCTCTCAGCCATGGCAGTTTAATATCGCTTATGCCACTTTAACCTTTCTGAGTGCCGGGGCCGTCATTTGTGTGTGAGAAAAACACACACACACAGACACACACACACACACACACATAGCACAACTCTCAAATAAGTTTACTGAGCAGCCATCTTTTGTCTCACTTAATAAACTGGGAAGAGAAGTACCTTCAGGTTACACTAGTTTTTTGTGTGTGTTGCCGCTAATTTTATTGCGCGTTTGTAAAAAGAGATACGTGCACACACACACACGCACACACACTTTCACCCTACAACACAATTTAAAAAAAAACAGCTCTCAAACAAGTTTACAAAGCAGCCATCTTTTGTCTCACTGGATAAGCTAAGAAGAGAAGTATCTTCAGGTTATGCTAACTTTTGTGTGTTGCTAATTTTATTGCATGTTTGTGACGAAAGAGAAGCAAAAACCTCAAACACAGCAGGCGATTTTTGTCTCGCTTAAAAAGCTAACAGGTTATGCTAGTTTTTGTTGTGTGGCTAATTTTATTGTGTTATTTGTGAAAAAATGAGAAGCGCACAAACATAACAAAAGATTTTTACTTAGCAGCTGCTTTCGTGTCACTAGATAAGCTAAGTGTCTTCAGGGTATGCTACATGTGGTCCGTGTCGCTAATTTTATGCTAACATTTAAAAGAGAAAAGTTCAGAAGAAGCAATAAGAGGCAGTTTGTTGGATACGTTGTTCTAAGACAGGCCTCGTGATGCAATCCTCACAAAGTAAATGCAATTTGGTTATAGCGGCTCTGAAGTGCAGCTGAGCACCGGGCATATTGTGAGGTTTTAATTAAACACGACAGCAGTGAAAATAATAAGAGAGAGAATAAGCAAACAAGCATGGCAAGCGAGAAACGGCAAAAAAAAAAAAACAACGAAAGATGATCCGAAAAGAGCAAACGCAGCTCGGCGGTTTCTTCCGGGATGAAGAGAAAGAGATAGAGAGAGTGAGAAAGACAAAAAAAAACGAATTCCAGATGCGGGTTTTAAAATCGCAGTGCCGAGATGGTCCGTATTATCCATCTGTTTGGCACACCTCTCTGCTGCGCTGGAGAGACGGTCACGGACAAGGTGAACTGACACACTCACACACATACACACTCACACACACATCCAGCTACACCATCTGGCTCTGAATTGGCTTGGACAATACCAAGCACGCGTACAGGCTCGAGACAAGACGCAAAACACGCACCATCTTCTCCGATTGCCTAATGAAGGAGTGTTTTCAAGGGCCTTGATGAGCAGCGGATGGTGTGTGTGTGTGTGTGAGAGTGTGTGTGAGATAGAGAGAGAGACAGAGAGAAAGAGAGAGAGAACTTCATGATTTGCATTCAGTCCTTGTTTCGGTAATTTCAAGTGCCTTGTTGATACCAGTCCCTCGTTAGGACTTCACGGTTCCTACAACATCCTAGAGTCCTTCATGCGTGCCTTGGTTTTTGGAGCTTCAGGAAGCTACTTCGATCTCCAGTAACTCTCTAGCTAAACATTTTATGTATCTTTCACAATGTAGAAAATCCCAAAATTCTGTTCACCAGACCAGAGTTTTTATAAAATGGTGCACCAAACTGTCGCTCCACCCAAAGAATACTTATAAAATGGTGCACCAATACTGTCGCTCCACCCAAAGAATACTTTGTTGGGCCAAGGCTTATTTTCTCATGGGTACAATTAACCAGCTAGCTTATGCAAGTAATGTTCTAGACGCTAACCTGTTAGCCATTAAGCAGGTACCAACACTGCTGACTACCGCATGTGAGTGGACGAGTCGGCTCCATGCTAATAGCAGCGTATTTAGCTGAACTGGTGTTTAAATTCAATCTGACGAAATGTTTGGATTTAAGAAACCAGCTGAGTGTATATTTTTGGGGAAAAATTGTAAATACATCGAGTAATTAAGACTAGCCTTAATTCATAAGCTAGCTATTTTATTCAGCAAACTGTAGAAAGTAGTTGACGTTAGTTAAAAATCCATGTTTAGATAAGCGAATAACCAGCCAAACCAACCAAACAACAACAAAACACATTTTCACCTATTACTTCCTGTTTACTAGCCCTTCCCACCTTGTTTGATGGACAGCTTGGAAATATCTTCTTCTCTTCTTATAACCTAGAATGTTCCAGGCTTTCAGGAATTTACATTCTGTAAGCATGACCCAGCCTTAATATGTCGAATCTGCACACTTTGCTCTAGACAGCAGAGTAAATTTACACGACACACTCTCAGATTCTGTATTGATTTATAGGACGAGGGCCTCTTGAGAGTCTGTATGCGTGTAAACTGGGTACTGCTGCCATTAAACTCCATCCAGATACAGTACACTTGGTTTAACCACAATGGGAAGACTCACTATTCATGGAGGATACAGTCTGACTTGTTGTGGTCTGAGCTTGATCATGGACCCCTTCATGGTGTTCTGGCAATCCTGGGATTCAAACCTTAACCACTGGGCTACTACTGCCATTTATTTTTAGGGATAGGTAAGGTTAGCATGAGTTGCAGAGCTATTTGAAAATTTGCATATGACTGGCTTGCTCAAGCCTGCTACCATAAACCACACCCTAAGCCCACTTAGAAATATCTTTAAAGACGTGACACTGTGGATGATACAACTCCAAAGGTTTGCCTAAGGTGCAAGGTTAGCATTTGCACCCTTTCTTATGACCAGGTAGTATTACTGAACCTTTTTTTTTTCCTGAAATCAAGTTGACTTAGCATAAAAAGTACTAAAAGTCTGAAAAACGAGGGCAAGAAAGTACTGACACTTGTTTGCTGCTTCCTCCTGAAGCTGGTCTGCATTTCACGGTCTTGCGTTTTCAACCCTGTCAATTATTCATCGTGCATATTTTAAAGAGTCTACAAAGCTATCCTGAGGAGAAATGCTAATGAAGGATTCTAAAGTGTTGTCTGGCCCGCTATATTGCTGCATCTCAGCCACATCGATTAATCAGATGCTACGAGGCATGGTTATCTAAATACATCAGTTTCCTCTAAATGGATATTGATATTTTCATCATGTGAAATGGTGGATGCTGATTCTAAAGGTTACGCACTGTAGGAGAGCCCTCTTTATCCAGCACAGACGTATGATTTTTGAGAGTTTGCATGAGTTCTTAGGGTGAGGGCGGTGTTAGTGCTCATAGCTGTAATCACGAATTCATTCGTATGCAATGCAGATAAACCACTACAGCTCATTAGGATTCTAACAAATTTGCATAAGATTTGTTATTTTGATCATTTATGTCCTATGACGTGAATTATCTTGTTTTGCATATGCATAAGAAGTGCATGGGAGCATATCATCATACACCAACATACTTTTTAATATACTACGGCCATCCACTACAGGACCGTCCACCATACTCTGACCATGCACCAGCATACTGTCCACCATACTGCGGTCATAAACCATTATACTGTCTCCAATACTATGGCCATATACCATCTCACCCTTCACTATACTATGGCCATAAAAAATCATGTTGTCCTCTACGCTATGGTCAAACACCAGCATACTGTCCAATATACTATGGTCTTACACCAGTGTACTCTCCATACTCAATACTATGGTCATAAAGCAGCATACTGTCCAGCAAACACTGATCATAAACCATAAACCGCAGTAATACTGATGATGATATTAAATTGACAAACCACACTATCTATTGTGCTATAGTTATACACCACCATACTGTCCATCATAATATGGTCATACACTACCATGCTGTCTAAGATACCATGGTCTTCTCTCACTATACACACCAGGATAGTGTAGCCATACACCACCATCCTGTCAAGTACTATCATAAACCACCATACTATCCACTATACTATGGTCACATCATACGGTGCATCATAATAGGGTCATAATGCTCATTCTCCACCATACTGTCATATAACAGGCTACTGTGCACCATTCAGCGGTCTTCTCTTACTGTACTGGCCAGCATACTTTGGTACTACACCACCATACTGTCTAATCCTGGCATTATACCACCATACTATTGAGTATACTATGGTCCCTGTCCACTCTACCGATCATACACCACCATACTGCCCACCACAGTATGCTTATTCATTACCATACTGTCCACCAGTCTATGGTCAATCACCACAATACTGACCACTACACTATGGTCATACACCATCCTGTCCACCATACCATGGTCTCCTCTCATTAAAAACAACCATACTGTACAATAATGTCCACACTCCACCATACTGTCCACTATACTATGGTCATCTACCACCACACTGTCCTGTAATGTTATAAACCACCATACTGTCCACTATACTATGGTCATCTACCACCACACTGTCCTGTAATGTTATAAACCACCATACTATCCACCATACTTTAGTGACATATTACCATACTGTCCACCCTACTATGGTTGTCTACCACCATACTGTCCATCTCTGGCTATACACCACTATACTGGTTTAAGGTTCTGCACCATTAACTGGAAGATAGCAGGTCCCAGGATTGATCTCACTTATTCTCACCAGTTCGTCATTTCTCAGATCATACACACACATTTCAGCCTTTGAGGAAAACACAAAGAGACTGTGGTCTTGTCACGTCACATCACAATGTGCGAGATTAAAAAGAAAAAAAAAAACAGCCTCCCAATTAATAAATCACCTCGTCAGTGTGCAGCTGGGGAGGCAGCTGCTCCCTCGAACACTAATAACGGGACGACAGAGACCAGACGAGGACAAGCACACGCAAACACACACACACCCACACCCACACATACACACACTGACTCGGACCTGCACACACACACACAGCAGAACGTTCAGGGAACGGATTCCTCCAGTGTTTATGAATCACATTTGTATTTAAATGTGTGTGACTGACTCAGTTGTGTGGCACAAACAGTTTTGCTTTTGCATTGTTTGCCAAATTTGTGGCGTTCATCTTATGCAGGATTATGGGTAAAAAAAATTCACACTAAGAGACCCATGCTACTGAGCATTTGAGTTGTTTTGCGCTATTTTTTAAAATCTATTTTTCAATATAAAGAGATATAAAAATACAACTCGAAATAGGCATGTATAGGCAAAATAGGCTTCTTATGAAGCTTCTCATCTGAGGCTGCTTTTCATTTATATGTTTATTCAACTTATTACATTACATTATTAGCTAATAAATGCATTTGTCTTATTTGTATGGCTAAGTACCGTAACTGCTGGAATAGCACTCCTACCATAAATACACTAATAAAGGTGCAAATTACAATTAAGGGCATACGAAATGTATCGTGCATACACACATTTGGTAGACTTGCCTAGTACTGTGGAAGAAAAGCATTACAGGAAGTGCATTTATTATACATGTATTATTTTTCTCTAAGCATCTACATATGAGGTTGCATTCCAGTCTGAGTGTGTGTGTGTGTGTGTGTGTGTGTGTGTGTGTGTGTGTGTGTGTGTGATGTGCATTTGTGTTATATTAGTTGTCTAAGTTAAACCTGAGTTACTTTATATTCATATACGTATTTATACAGATGGAGATGCAATCGATATGAATCCGTAACAGAGTGAGAGAAAGACTGAAGGGTATGAGGTATGATGCAGGTGCAAAACTTGGACGTGTCCCAGCCACACACACACACACACACACACACACACACACACACACACACACACACACTTCCAATAGTAGTATACATTCACTCACACACTCACCAAAAAGTTAAATGAATATACAGACTGTTGCACACTCAATCACATGGATACGTACATGGTTCACCGGTGAACACACTGACACACACACACACACACACACACACACACACAGACACAGAATGTCTGTTTGTGCCAAAAATCTCTCTCTTTCTTAGGATCTCAAGCGCATGTATATATGGATCATGTATACAACAGAAAACACAGACTGAACAAGAGTTGCTGGAGCCAGAGCTCTCTCACACTCACACACACACACACACACAAACACACACACACACACACACACACACACACACACACACACACACACACAGGCCTGGGAATTTTATCATCTCTTGTGATTTGTGTGTTTTGGAAGGGAGTGTGATCGCTCATATGAGGAACAATACACATGCCGATACACATGCATTACTTTCTCTCTCTCTCTCTCTCTCTCTCTCTCTCTCTCTCTCACACACACACACACACACACACACACACACACTATTTGCGGAATTCTTTCTAGCTTTATAACGTGTGTGTTTGTGTGTGGGTGGGTTTGTGTGTATGCATACCGTGCCAGGTTTGTAGCAAAGCCATAACGCAATCGAGGCAATTTGTTCAGTGCCATCCACAACACATGGCCAAGACAAACACACTGTCATTACAACTAACACACACATATTCAGGTTAGAGAGACCTGAACCACCCTCTCTCCCCTCTCTCCCTCTCTCTCTCTCTCTCTCTCTCTCTTCCACAAGTCCGGTTTCACACTCGGTGCATTCGGCCTGCTAAATGCCTCATCAACATGTTTAATCAAATTAGCGCACGGCCAAAAATTGACGCTTTTCATTAATTATACAGGATAATTCTAATTGCAAATTCAAATGTATTCGCTCCGAACAGAAGGTGTTCAGTAATATTTCAGCGCATTTGCATATTAAATGGGGGTCGCGCTGCATTATGCATGGTAATGTATGCGCATTGTCTTTATTTTTAACTCGTGGGCCATATGCGCGGCTGCTTGCCGGCGCAGGTGAAAAAAGTCCGGGGTGTTTAATTTTGCTGAACAAACGCAACGAGGCGGCTTGTCGCCGGCTGCATGGTCCGTGTCAATCTTTATTTTTTTTTACACCCCCCTCCTTTCCTGGCTCTCCTGGCCCCTCGCTTTGATTACACTGCTAAACACACTCGCACGGTCACTCAGGAAACAGGAAGTCCCAGACGACTGTCTCTTCCTGTTTCACTCTTTGTTGTTTTGGCTTTGATTCATCCAGACTGTAATAGAGCTACACGATCCGGCTGATCCAGGTGTCAGTTCTTGCCGAGCCATCCTTCCATCCAGATGACATACCTTCATATTCTTGTATCTTTATTTCATCAACTGAGATTATTTTGCTCATATTAGGGAATCATGTTTGATTAAATAAACAGTTCTTAAGTAGACATCTACAGTACCGCAGAATACATGAGCAAGAACTGAGAAAAATATGCTGAAAAATGACTCTGTTCATCCTCTTTAAGTAAGATATAAAGCACGCTGTTATAGGAAAATAATCAAAGACAATATGTGATGCCTCCCGGTGCAAAGCAGAGTTGTTTTATTCCCCTTATACCACAGCAATTTGCCAGGAGAGGCTGCTATGTGATAACAGGAACTAACTTGTTGCATGTTCCACAACACCGAATGTAACTATAAATAGTGATTTGTGGTTATCCTTTAGCCCATTCAGGCTGGGAACTTTTAACACAATTCCACTACAAAGCAGTGGATCTCAGGTGAGTTTCACTTTGTACCTATTTGCAGGGTTGCAGCAACAGTTAGTTTCCTATCCTGAATGTTTCTTCCTTAACAGAGAGATGAAAGGAGGTGTGTTTTCGTCACGGATGAAAGGGAAACACTGACCGTATTTGAGAAATTGGATTTCATTTATCTGGTAAACTACTCTGCTCCGTTTGAACTCCACACGCTGTTAAAGTGTCTGCATGGACAAGCATTGCATCAGCGTCAATAACAAAAGAGGTTTCAGGTGTAAACACACACACACACACACACACACACCTCGCACATTTGATGAGTTTGCTCTGGAATCTCGAAGAGACACGTGTGCGTCATTCAGTTCACATCGAGCCGAGTGTTTATCAAAGCGCTGCCACTTTTCCTCTCCGTTTATAAAGAGTTTTCTCTGCGCCTGACGCTCTCTCGTCATTTGCAGTGCGTTTTCAAGGTGCTAACGTATGCGGCATGCGTGCAGAGGAGAGGGAGAATGAGGGGCCTTTAATGGTAAAGATTAATTAAAGCTGAGGCAGGGCTGTGTTCGCAAGTGACAGTGATGACAGGATATTTTCCAAGACAAAGGAATTCTCTTAACGAGCTGATTTTACAGTTATACGGTTTTTATTAAGTGCCACACGTGCCTCACACCAACACGCGCTCACTTCCTGCATCGCAAATATTTCTACACACTCTAAACAGAAGGGTTCGGGATGTCATCATCCTGCTCCACTAGTCCTGCGCCAATATCGGGCCAGAGAAGCACAGATCGAGTCCAACATTCTTTACTGAATGCCCAAATACACTGACCCACTGATGTGAGTCCAAAGCCAAGCTAACTATGATCTCACTTCATCTCTCTGCCAGGCATGGCACCTACTCGACTTGTCCTTCACTCCAAGCAAAAGATTTCCACATTTAAAACTGACCCTATGCCATCTCTCATTCAAAGTAGCAATCGATCAAATGCTCAAGTATGCAGACATACAAAAACACAGGCGAGCAAGAAATGCACGAGGTTTCACCTCATTTCCTCTAGCTCTATCTGAATCGCGGCCCACGATTTAATGGCTTCTCATGACGGCATCATGAGATGAGCATAACGGCCGCTACGTCCTCGTGTAAGATTATCTCTCCATTAGCACAAACACGATCTCTTATTGCAGTCAATAAAACATGCCATTCTAATTACGAGGGAGGGAGGCGGCGTGGGTCGGAACGACACTCATTGCTTTATTGCATTGAGGATGCTGGTTGGCTGCAGAAGATTTATGGATGTAATGAAGGAAGTCAAAATTATTCCTGATTATAATTAAGGCAACATCTGACAGAGACTGAGTCCACTAGCAGGATTATCAAATTCGTTATTATTTAAGATGACAACAATTGCAGTGTTAATTGTCATTTCTTAATGACTAACACCTGATATTGACTCAATTAGTCCTTTCCTTAATGCTACCGGTTTTGTTTGCTTATCAGAAGTATAGTTATAAATGTACAAAAACAGACTTTTTGCTTTTGTACAAAAACAATATACCAACCTAGAACCTGTAAGCCTTATTCACTTTGTCTGAGGTGGATCCTTAAAGGTTCTTTGGAGAACCCTGCAAAAGAGTTCCCATTTCAACCTCTTTACAAAGCTAGGTACCCTGACCTATCTAAAGAACCATTGAGGAACCCTTTGAGTAAATGTGTATATTACATAGAGGAAATATGCTATATGCATTCACAATTTTCCATACCTGGTGGCGTTTTACTCTAACTATTCATAAAACTATACCCCAAATGTCTGTTTATTGTTCCAACTGTCTAATAAAAAATGTTGTATGACTTTCTTCCCCAGAAATCCTTTGAGTCTGGGTTTGATATCAGCTTTTAAAACACTATCTCACATCTATTTCTCAGACTAATTCACACAATCATGATTTCTCACGATTGTGCAACACTAGAAACATTACATTTCTGGCACAAGCTATTTCTTTGCCTCCATACTGGGAGGAAGTGCCATATGGTTTCTCAGGGTTGGAGTTGCAAAGGTTAAATGTCGGAGTGTGTGCGTCTGAGGCGAGGGTGTTGCCGAAAATCCCGCTGAGAATGAGCACTCTTTCCCGAGGGAAACTAAAGCCACTTCCTTTCTCTCTGGCTCTCTGCCATGTACTCCAGCGTTGGGAACTAGAAGTTATGTGAGTGATCAATGTACGTAAGACAGAGTGTTTGGGGAAGTGTATACGTACTTGGATCAGCGGGTCAAATCAACTTGATCTTTTACTAACTCTCAGAAATAGAGATGGGTGCTTACGATGTTATAAACTTTTCAACATCTGATAGAATGGGGCTCACATATACAGTACATTTCCTCTCATCAGACATATATTGTAATGTCTGAGCAGACCAAGTACAAATGAGCAAAACATTAGCACAATTAACATCATCAGGCCCAACGCTGTAAAAGGGACTTTTCATTATTTCCAGCCGAAACAGGATACGACCCATGACTCAGAGCAGCCAGTGGGTGGAGGAACTAAGAGCTGATATTCTGAAGGATGTGAGGAAGTACACCCCTGACATAAGATTCATCTGGAAAGTCAAAATATCAGTAAAAACAAAACTTTATCCAGGAACTGGTTTGGATGGTGGGATAGGGTTAAGGTGGGATAGGGTTAAGGTGTAATGGAGGGGTCAAGATGCATGGAAATAGTTGGGGACTGATCTGATGGAGGATCAAGTCAGAATCGCGGTCTAATGAAGCTACTTGAGTGTGATGGAGGGATGTAGTGTGATAAAGAAAGAGAGTCAGAAAACTAGTGGTGAGATTTAGTGTAGAAGCAGTTTCTAATGAAAGGATCTGCGTCTGATAAAGTGGTCTGATGGAATGATTAGATTATAATGGAGGGAGATTATCAGACTCTGATGGACAGAAAAACTCAGCATAAGAATCTGATGGAGAGATACTGTGAGTGATGAAGTAATGCATGAGAAGATGGAGAGATAGTGTCTGATGGAGTTATGGGTCTGGAGAGAGGTGGAGTATGAGGGATGGGGAGAGGGTCTAAGTCTTATAAAAGGGTAGAGTCAGAATTGATATTTGAATGGTGTCAGGGTATAGCCAATCGGGAGCAGATGGAGGGGTGGATGGAGTCAGAATCGGAGGGAGGGACGAAGACAAAATCTGATGGGGGTAGAGAGTCTGGGACTGATGGAGGGAGAATGATAGTGTGGTGGAGGTCTGAACGTAATGAAAGATGTAGAGCGTTAGGATGCGATCTGATGATGGGAATACGGATTTGATGGAGAGAGGTGTAGTGTGATGGAGGGAGTGGATCAAGACCTTTAGGGGGAATGAAGACAAAATCTGATGGGAAAGAGAGTCAGAGACTAATTCAGAGTGTAATGGAGGAAGTATGATGGGATCTGACAGAGAACGTAAAGTGCACTGAAGTCGTAGATCTGATAGAGAAAGAGTTGTGGTGTGATGGAGGGGTGAAGATGTGATAGAAGAATAGAGGTGGATTATGATGGGGAGTGAAAGGGTAAGGTCAGGGTCTGATGGACGGAAACCATTGCAGACTGACTCAGGCCTGAGAAATCGTCAGAGACTCAGAGTGCATTCATTAAGTACCAACCTGCCAAATCACTAATAATACTTAAGCCTCCGCTCTGGGGCTGTCAACCACACACAAGTCGATAGATCGATACTGCTTGCATCCACACAGACAAGCACAAATTCTCCCTCTCTCTTATTCTACTTGTCCTATATAGTAAACTCTGTCCGTCTCCACTCCCATCATCATCTATCTGGCGAGACATCTCTAAATTCTGCCCATGATTCCTGGACGAAAGAGTACAGCTCGTTAACCCCCCATCCTGGACTTCAGAGTGTGCACTGGGGCCTGGATTAGCTAATTAAGGGCAAGTGAGCTGGATCCAGAGCTTGTGTGGCGTTCTGTTTTGACAGTTGGGCTTAGCGAGGTGCGATTAGGGACGAGACCGCGTAGATCTCTCTAAGCCCTCGTAAGCCCAAGACGGACGAGCGGGTAAGGTGTTGAGGGAGGAGGATGGAAGGATGGAGGGATTTAAGAAAAGGAGAAGAGATTGACAGCTGGAAGTGCAGAGAACACACTCCATCCTGAATCAATACCACCTGCAGGACCCCTGGGACCTACGAGAGGTATATGCTTTTCTGTCTCTTGTACTGTTTGCCATTGCGAGCTACTTTTCTTTCTTTTCGTGTTCACATTTCTATATTTGGTCATGTGTGAAAGATGCTTGTACTTGGCGTGTGTATAATCACTCAGTTTTTGGTAAGTAATTCCTCATTAAGCAAATCTAACCAGCAAATGTGCGTGTGTGTGTGTGTGTGTTCATGATGCGAGGTGGATTAGCATTATCTAAAACTCTCCAGGCTTGCTAAGTATCATTGCACCACGCTTAAGTTAAGGTGCAGCCGGGCCTGATTTGCATAAGTAATTAGCTAATGTGCTGTTCAATTTCTCGCCCATCTGCGTGGCCAGGCAGGCCCTCATTGCTCAAATTGACAGGCCGCTCTCTATCGCGTGCCACACCGCAACAAGGCTCGCTCCAAATTAATTTGTCAACCTTCTCTAGTAATGGGACGTTCACCTTGAAAACTCAATTTACCTGAGTCTGTCTAAAAGCGAGGAAAAGGAGAAAAGGCAAGAATTTGTGCCGAAACACTGCAGCGACAACAAAGGAATTACTGCAAGCTCTCTGACAGCCTTTCAGAATGTGGGCCGAAAAAAAGAGTGTGAGGGAACACCCAAACACACACACACACACACACACACACACACACACACACACACACACACATATATATACTATAGCAAAACAGGTAAGAAACCACACTAGAGAAATTATCAAAGCCTTGTCTGTCTACACGTAAAATAAAATAGAAGTAAACCTTTGTTTTATCTGCAACGAGTACAAATAAAATAACTAATTAAAAAAAATTAAATGATGTAAAAAATGTGATTATTATACTAACGACTGACAATATGAGATCACAATGAAAGTTTCACTGCTCTCTGAAAGAAGGAATGAAAAAGCGAAGAAAAAATAAGAAAATTAACATTTATAACATTTAACATATATAACATTTTAAGTTTAATATGTAATTTAAATGACACTAAAAGTATATAAAAAATTTTTAAATAATTAAATGATTGTAGATTTTCATGTATATCTAGAAAGACTTTTTCTATCAAATAAAGTTTGCTGGATTAATTAATTTCTGTTTTATAAAACAAAATGATCGACTGAATCAAATTTATGAAGCTCTTTACATAGCATAGGCTGTTTATTTGCACACGAAACATCTCTCTGTCTCGTCGTTCCGTTTTCTTTGTTATATGGTTTTCTTCTCTTTCTCTCTCTCAGTGGGCATCACGCTGGGCTGGCACGGGCACCATCCGTGCCAGGGTGTCGAGCTCTGGGATCACTCAAGGAAATGGGCCAAAAAGTGAATTTAATGAACCCTTTGCACCCCCCAAAAATTAATTTTCAGTCTGATCTCTTAGCTGGAGGCGGCGTGGAGCCCTGGGACCCTCGGCCTTGTTTGCGACGGCCTGGATGGAGGTGTGTGAAGCGTGTGTGCCTCCGCGACTCATATAAGGAAACAATTTCCCCCCAGTTGCTTTTTGTCCCTCATGTTTCATCAGTCATTTTCTTTCTCGCGACTCAGAGACGCATACTTATTAAATTCCTTTGTGCCGGGCGCCTGGGCCTCTCTTAGTGGCGCTAAAATGGCTATTCATTTCGCCAGCTGCCTCACACGGCAACAAAGTCCCTGGGAAGTAGTGATGGGGGACATCACACTCTCTCGCTTTTTCTCTCTCTCTCACACACACACACAATAAAGCCACTGCTCACTGATTTGCATAAAGCATATACTGTATATTCATGATGACTCTCTGTGACCTTCGGGGCTAATTTTTTTTTTTTTTAGAGATTTGTATAATAACTGTTTACATATATGGACTAGCTCTGGCACAGGTTCAGAAATTCCTTTTCGACACACCACCTCTACTTACAGTCTCCAGAGTGTTCCCAAACCTTCACGACAGCAAGGGCTAGGCAGTTTGTTCACACTAAAACAGAAAAAGCTTTTGTCCAAGTCCTCAAAATGGCTCCAGAATTGCAACTAGCAACGAGAAGACATTTTATGAGCTCTGTACCAAAAAAAAAAGCTTTCGTAACATAGCTTTATATAAATACACTTGGACCTAGCTTTGTAAATCCCATTTTGAGGCTTTGTCCTCATCCTACACCTCTAAACGTCTCCAAAATGCCTCCAGATTTCCAGAACCAATTCCATTTAGCAAATGCTAGTCAGTGTGTTAGCAATGCACCCCAAAAAAAAGCTGTTTACATAACACATTTGAAGCACAGCTTCAGACAATTCCTTTTTTATTCCATTTTCCTGTTGAGGCTTTAACCTCATCCTAGTTCTCAAAATGTCTCCAAATTTGCACTTAACTTGTTACCATGCTAGCTACAGCTAATGCTTCAAAAATTCCCTTTTGAAGCTTTTAACCTAACCTCATTTTTACAGTCTTCAAATGTCTAGTTTGGCATTTTGTTTACCACTGTATGAATATTAGCTTCTCTATATCAACTGGTTATGAGAATAAAGTTAGCACTAAGGCTTGGCACATCTCCCGACACTGAGGATATATGCTAGCCCCGTTTTCAAACTCCACAAACATGACTCCAGCTTCCAGTTAGAATATGCTAGGCTGTTTGTTTTGAAGAAAATGGTGGCTAAAATCACTTTTATCACTAAACCCATTGCTAATCAGAGTCTAGCTTTCTGCCTTTAGCTTTAACACCACAGCTATCACTGTAAGCAGATAAAACAGTAAGAAAGTAGCTGATTAAGGTTAAAATCTGTTTTTGTACCCAATATTAAATTTCCACCTTGTTCCTCATTTTTATATTTTTTAAATTTTGCATATTTTTATAGGCTTTTTAACATGCTGCTAATTAGCAAAGTGTGATACATTTTTTATCATTCACTCTTATGTTTATATACAGCAGGTTCTGCAAAGGAGCTAAACTCTTCCCATGAGTGTTCACACACACACTCTCACACACACACACACACACACACACACACGTGGCCGCCTTGTGCATGAGACGACTCGAATCCCGAGCCCTCAGATGCTATGCTGACCAACATGTAATCAAATGCTTTCCGTGCCATTTAGCGCCTGCCGTGTGTCCCGCTTTGCTATGACTGTGTGTGTGTGCGTGTGTGTGTGTGCCTGCGTGCGCGCGTGTGCCCGACCTTGGCCTGTGCCATCTGCAGCCGGCAGGGTTGGGCAGTAAAGCATCTCGACCCTGAGCTTTGGGCACGATACGCCCCCACGAGGGGCCGGGCCAGATGGCACTCCCCACTAAGAAGCTTTTACTGCCACTAAAGATGCCTGGGCAGCTCACTGTCTCTCTCTCTCTGTCTCACTCTGTCTCACTCTATCAATGTCTCTCTCTCATTGTCTCTCTGTCTCTCTAGCTCACTCATGCGTATTATCTCACTCTCTGTCTCTCATTTCCGTCCAGTGTCTCTCTCTTTCTCACTCTGTCAATGTCTCTCTCTCGTTGCCTCTCTCTCTGTCTCATTCTCACTTAGTGTCTCACTCTCTGTCTCTCACTTTCATTGACTGTCTCTTTCTCTGTGTCTCTCTCATTCTCTGTCCCTGTCTCACTCTCGCTTAGCATTGCAGTCTCTCAATGTCTATCTCTCACTTTCACTCTGTCTCTCTCTTTCTGTCTCTCTCCCTCTTGCTTTGTGTCTCACTCTCTCACTGTCTCTCTATCTTTCACTTTCACTCTATATCTGACTCTGTTTCTCCCTGTTTCTCTCTTGTACTGTCCCTCTCTCTTTCTCTCTCACATTCACGTCTCTCTCACTCTGTGAGTGTCTCTCTTCTCTCACTCTGTCTCTCTCTGTCTCTCTCTTACTCATGCTTAGTATCTCACTCTGTCTTTCTTTCTTTTACTCTCATTCACTGTCTCTCTTTCTTTGTCAAACTCTGCCCCTTCTCTCTCTCTCTCTCTCTCTCTCTCTCTCTCTCTCTCTCTCTCTCTCACTAACTGTCTTTCTGTCCTTATTTTTGAGCCCCACTTTCTGTCTCTCTTACTCTTTCCTGTGTATCTCTTTCCTGTTCTCTCTTTCTCACTGTCTCACTTTCACTCACTGTCTCACTCTCATAATCTCACTGCATCTCTTCTCACTGTTTCTTCCTCTCGTTCTACATCTCTCTCACACTGTCTCTGTCAAACTCTGTCTCTGTTTCACTCCCTCTCTCTCTCTCACACACACACACACTCACTCACTGTCTCTCTCTCTCTTCCAGTCTTTCTCACACTCACTGTCTCTCTCAGTCTCTCTGACATTCTCTCTCACAGACTCTAGTGCTCTCTGTTTCGCTTTCATTCACTCCTTCTCTTACAGTCTCTCTCATGCTCTCTCTCTCTCTCTCTCTCTCTCTCTCTCTCTCTCTCACTAACTGTCTTTCTTCCTTGTTTCCATTGCCAGGACACACACTGCAGTCTCTCCCAGTCTCTTTTTTCCCCTTTCCTCTATTATTACTACAAGAAACAGAAGAAGATTTGAATGAAGCCATATTCCAATCAGGTAGTAAGTGCCCTCAGAAGGGTGCCTTTGTAGTACACATGGGATTTCGATGCTAAAGCTTTAGCAATAGCCCATATGAGAAGCCTCTCAGACAGCGTGCACTGCAAAAAAATTGAAAAGTTCAACCACCTCCATTCAGGAGAAGAGGGAAAATTGGTCTGTAGTTGGACAGAAATCGATAGGTTCGTTTTCTTTCTTTCTTTTTCTTTTTTTTTTTTTAGATGGGTTGGGGGGAGGGCAGAAAAAAACTGGACAGATCAGCAGAAATAAAGGGGAGAAAAAGATGCAGTCTGAGCTGTTAGCACGGTTTACCTCAGGCTGCTGAGCCATGCTGATTTGTTAGTGACGTCATTAGCATATCCAGCTATCTCTTGTTACACAGTAGACAATTTCTACACAACTTTATCAAACAAAATGTGGATAATCCTGTGTCACGTTGGTCTGATCCAACCGTGTTAGCCACTAGTGCTAATGCTAGCAAGCAGCACTAAAAAGGAGAGTGACTTAGCTGCTGCCCAATTAGACGCGAGTCATGCAGCCTGATTAAGGGATTAATAGTGAAGGTGTTTGATGAGTTCGGTATTGACTTCAGAGAGAGAGAGAGAGAGAGAGAGAGAGAGATAGAGAGAGCACTCCACTTCTTAATCCTTTGCTCCTACAAGGTGTGAA
>CM074957.1:19396808-19411808 GCA_037577455.1 Pangasius macronema | reverse complement strand
TGTGTGTGTGTGTGTGTGTGTGTGTGTGTGTGTGTGTGTGTGTGTGTGTGTGAAGGTGCCTGCGGTTCTGTGGGTTTCTATTTGCAGGCCTGCTTTGTGTAGCATTGTGTGTAGCGAGAGCCGGTGTGAAACAGGAGAGGGGCTACACGGCAAACATCGGCTGAAATATTTCCCCTCTCTCATCCCTCAAGGTCGTCTTCGCTTCACACACACACACACACACACACACACACACACACACACACACACACACACACAAATTCCCTTGCTAGGTGTGTGCTCGTGGCTGTGTGTATCAGATACGCTACACCACTGCTTAGCTTTTGGCTCGGAGGATTAATAATAAAACTACAAATGATTTCTACACAGTATTCTCCAAAAAAATATATATTTTCTTTATTTCTTTATATAAAATTCTAACAAAAGACAGCGATTTGATCACATTTTATATAATTTGAGTTAGGAAATGTCCTGTATACGGTAAGTACTAAGTAAGTACCCTAAACTAGTGTGAATCCACATATATAGTGTGTGTAATTATTTATCCTGTATTTAAAATCCCCTGTTCTTGGCTACTATAGTTCCTAAATTTCTACCTATGAGGATCTATAAAGTAAATCCATCCATCTATCCATCTATCCATCCATCTGTCCATCCATCTATCCATCTATCCATCCATCTGTCCATCTATCCATGCAATTTTGGACAATTCCACTCCACTTTTCTTAATAAAAGTATTTTTTTGTTGTTTTTTTTTTTTTACAGTAACGATATTCCTGAGGATTGATGATTCTTGCGTTTTTAAGTGTGTAAAAGGGCGTTTTGGTGCTAAACCAGCTCGGTAGATTCGAGGTTAATGACAGGTGACCATTTCGGGATGAGTACGCTCCACGTCTCCGTGGCGTCTGGCCTCATTTCACACACACCTGTCACCGTGGCCCATCCTGCCTTTCCACGCACCAGTGCTGTATAGTCGAAAATAATACCAGATCACACATCTGTTCTCTCTCTCTCTATCTCTCTCTCTCTCTCTCTCACACACACACTCAAACACACCTTTAACACACTCTAACAATAGATCGATAATGTCTTATATGCAGAGGAATTTATGTCGTCAATAAAAATGCCAAGCCTGTAACTTCTGCTATAAAAACAATCCTTACATGCTGGGAAATTTTAACAGGACATCACTCCTCACATAAATGCAGAAAAAAGGTTTTTTTTAAATAAAAAAATCACACACACACACTATGAGATGCCCTATACAGACTATACGGCTATAAATGACCTGTTACAAAGAACATAAATCCAGATTCGCAACATAAATCAACTATATTGCGATGAGTAAAGGGCACACAACACATACAGGAAGCGTTAAACCATGACCCTGCTCAGAGTATTCAGTGTTTTCTAAACCTTAGATAGCGTCCTTAGACTGAGCACTTTCTGACCCCTTTCGATTTCCAGAAAATAATCCCTATTAAAACAATCGTGACTGAAGTGAATGATTACAAAATATCTCTATAACCTACATCTGCGTAACATCTGTCTTGCTTTACCTGACAGCACATTTTGACCCCTTTTGATTTCCACAGAACAATCTATATTTAAAAAAAAAGACATTGTGCTAACTTAAGTTCATTATTAATATATATCTCTATTATTTCCATGCATAATGTCTCTCATTTTACCTGAGAACACATTTCAATTTCCACAAATATGTCATATTAAAAGTCATTATGTGACTTAAGTAAGTTATTACAAAACATCTCTATAATCCCTACACATGATGTCTCTCGTTTTACCTGACAGCACATTATGACCCTTTTCGAGTTCCACAAAATGTTCCATATTAAATGGACCCTCCATGCATAATGTTTCTCTTGTTTTTGTTTTTTTTTTTGTTTTTTTTTTTAAACAGTTAATTAACACATTTTCTAACATAGAAAGGTGTTAATACTGTGTGTGTGTGTGTGTGTGTGTGTGTGTGTGTGTGTGTGTGTGTGTGTGTGTTAGGAGTAAACCCCTCAAGGTGTTGAATGTTCTCCTTAAAGGTGGTTATGCATGTGTCCAAAAGTTTAGCCCTGCAGGTGTGTGTGTGTGTGTGTGTGTTATAAGTTAACCCTGCACATACTTTGTGTGTTATGCGTATGTGTGTGTGTGAAAGGGGTTAACCCTCAGGGCGTTGCTCTCGTTATCAGCCCCTGTGGACTTTTCCCAGCAATAGCGCTCTATTGATCGAGCCTGGAGCGCATTGGTGCCGGCCAGATTAAGAGTATAGATTAGCAATAAAAGGAGGACATTACTCGGCAGCTGGGCTAAAATTGAAAAAAATGATGAGCTCCTGGAAGTGGGGATGAGTCAGACAAAGGAGATGAGAGGCGGGGGCTTTGTGGAGGTGTGTTTCCATGTGAACATCAAGCAAGTTGCGTGAGGTTTTTGTGTATGTGAAGACGAGGTCATTAAAGAGCGCCAAAACACATCGTCACAGAACAGCTGGAACACGTCGGTGTCATCATTACATCACCGTTACATCATCATTTGCTCAGAAACATGACCATGACTCTTTAGACATACGACAATTTTTAAGATAATTAAACAAGATCATATTAGTGCCATATTTTATTCATTAATATAGCGCAAAACCTACTGACTGTTACAAAGTGCTGACACTGGAGACTCCTTCCATTCAATAAACGTCTCCATGTTATTTATTATTAGTCTTAGATTATGTCCAGCATCCAATAACGATAATGAAATGATTACATATTAGACAAAGCACACTAATGCTGATATAGAAAATAAATCAATACCTTCTGACCAATCAGATTCGAGAATGTGTGGTCTGGACTGGATTGGCCATAGTCTCCTGAAGAATCTGGTGTGAAGCCATCTTTTATACATTTTTTCCCACTTTTTCACATTNTTGCCATTTGTATCTAAAGCACCTGATATCTATGGAAACTAAGCAGCGTGTTAGAAAGGCTTTGTGAGAACGTCCTCTAATGAGAACACAGGGTCTCAGAAGGATAGGTAAATGACCACCTTGTGCTACCAGGGTTGTTATTTTGTCTGTAGCCCTGACAATAAAACGTACTCACTTAACATGGACTCACATAATTGATTCGTTTAATAATCCTCACAGTAGGGTTTAATATCTGGACTGTATAAAGAACATCCACTAAACAGTAGCTACAGTCTGTGGCGCTTTCCATACGACTGTCGAATGGTTTGACATGTTGGCTTGAAATCTGAATTAGCTTTGTGCTAAAGGAATTCCAGCAAAAATGGATTTTACACCATTTCTTATCCCAAACGTAGTCAATCAGCCGAGACACATCCGAAGTTTCTTTCATTAGTTTTGCACAAGAAGCTAATGTAGCTAACAAGTAAGTGTGGCTTATAGCTACTAGCTTAGCAGTTTAGTCTAAATCGTCAAACTCTCATTTGCATCAATTAGCCATTTTGCTAAGCTACTGTTGATATTTCTTTTGAATCGGTATGTGGTGTAGCAAATCCAAATGCTATTGGCTGTTGTAGGAATCAATCATGCCCTTTCAAACTTCCTGTTTTAAAACAAAATACGCTGACATACGCAATCAAGTGGCTCTCAAGCCATTTCTTGGGCATTTTAAATTGTGACAAGTTCTTCACTATCTCAAACAGAATTAATTATGTGGATTGTGATACTGTAGGACAAACTGATATCTATTTAAAAAAATATTAAAAATGAATTTGCCGAGCTAAAATCGGTCACAGCTCCATCCACGGCACACCCCGCGTCAGCATCAAACCCGTAAAAGGCGTGGCCTAATGTTTAGATATGTAAGATAATAATACTAATATTGCTATGTTATGAAGCTGTTGAACTGAGGCAAATAATGTCTTGAGGCGAATGTGGACTGATTTAGACATGCCCAATGCTAAACTAGTAGCTATAGACTTCCTTTACTTAGTATCATCATTAGTGTTGGAACTCCAGTACAAAACTAAACAAGTAATCACTGGACAACAAACATACCTTGGCTGATCAACTGTATATTTGGGTTATAAGTGGAGTGTATTTGGGCATTGTTGAAAATGTAATAGTATTCTCAGCCCAGGTTTGCCCCATTCTTGACAAACATTAAGAAAATGGAGGAGGGTACGAGGTCGTAATTAGACAGAGCCCCCCGCCCTCTATATGCACTGCCAGTCCTGGAGAATTTATAGCCCCACTAGGGGAGCTTGCTGGGCGATCTAATTGCAATATTAGCTTGTAATAACACCTGTTTTAGAGGCAGGCGATAGATCATCGGCGCCACGGGTCCTTTCTGCTTGCCTCAGCGCAAACGGCTGAGCATTTACAGCATTCCGCCTTGTGACGAAGGCTCCCATCCAATGACCTTCGACCTCGCCGACCGGCACTTGACCCCATTCAGGCGCCAGATCTGACTCGCAGATCAAAGCGAGAGGAGCAGGAGGTGCATGGAACGATTCGCTCGTCATAATTAGTTCTACCTTATTTCCCAGGATGGCTAAATCAATGATCTGAGGCTTTCTGTTTATCAGAAACCCTGCCATCATTCAGACTGATTAGGAGGAGATATTGCCCCTGTTGAGGCACAGCAAGAAAAGGGTGAAGGAAAAAAGAGAGAAGTAGTCCGAGCTCATGCAAAATTGATAGGAATTTTTAACCAGTGAGACGAATAAAGTTGTAGGAAAAGTTACAATAATACAATGCTAAAGCTGCAGACTTGTAAACATTGCCATGGTAATAACATCACAATTTTGGATCCTTAACTGCTAACTAATAGATAGCATTAGCAACTGGAAGAAAAGAAATGGTGTGGCACAACAAATTGGGACAGCTAGTCACCTCAGATTAGCTTATTTTCTTATAGTAGGTTATCATTTGTCAAGTATCTTTACTAGTGGATTAGCTAGCTACCCAAATTAGCTCCCATGATGGAATGTTTTGCTGAGCCTTGCGACAAAAACGTAAAACATCAAGTTTGTTGTCTTGTGTTTATAGTATTAACGTAAACGCAACATAACTCCACCCCATCTGCTTACACTTAAGCATATTATTTGGTAATTACCATGAATTATTTAGTAGCTACATTGTAGCTAAGAGCTAAGATATAGAGTTACGAGTAAGGAATGTCTGTAACGTTTTTATTATTATTGCTATTATTTCTCATGTAAGTTTGTACAGTTGCTATACGTGTCTTTTGTGCATGTCAGGTGCGTGAGATATGTATGCGTTCATGCAAACATGTATGCGTGTGCACATATGTGAACTGGCACATGTGTGCATGCTTAATTATAACGCGTGAGGCTGCATAACCTGACGGCAGATGTTGATTTACGGAGCTGGGCAAAGGTGGTGGCAGCAGCATGCACTATTGTTTGTGTGTGTGTGTATGTGTGTGTGTGTGTGTGTGTGTGTGTGTGTGTGTGTGTGTCTGTGTGTTGGGGATGAATGGCTCCCATTAAGGCTTTTACAGTGACGAGCAGTGCCGCTGATTTGCATGGCAAGTCAGAGGCCTCGCTTCGCGTCCAGCTGATTTATCTGTTGGTTTAAGGAGGCCATAAATACCGGTGCTCTTAATAGGGCACTGAAATGCAGTCGTACGCTTTGGTCCGCCTTAAATCAGAACCATCCACTGTCACCGGTAAACACTTTCGGAATGGGTTTGGTCAGCGTAATGAGGAGTTCAGACGTGCCAGACACACACACCCACACACACACACACACACAATAGGCTATAAGGTATCCAATGTAACTGGCCCTGAGGGACACATTCAAGGCAGCCACGTCTGCCTCATTGCAAAGACATGAAAGATACAAACTCTCTCTTTTACACCATCTCGTCACGTTTTTCTACCCTTTTTGATCGCCTGTCCTCTCTAATGTTGCTTTGTTTACTGTTATCAGCACCACAAAGCAGTGTGCTGCTCTAGTTACACACTTTGTAGGAAGGAGGTGACGTCATGTCTGTAGGTTTACGCCAATCTGCACATGTCTATTGGTATGTCCATATATGTGTAACCTCAATGTGTATTTCTACATGTGTGTGTGTGTGTGTGTGTGTGTGTGTGTGTGTGTGTGTGTGTGTGTGTGTGAGTGTGTGTAAAGGGAGAGGGAGGGTCACTCGTTCCTGACTGTCTACTGGACGTGCTCCAAGGCCACTCTAACGAGCCAGCATGGATTTGGTAATGACCCTTGTGCCCTAAGAGGACACACTCACTGCTGTCCTGTTTGGACACACACACACATACACACACTAATGCTCGTACGCACACCCTCACACACTCTGGCTCGGTCATTAAAGCAGCTCCCTTAAGAGAAATTTAGCAGGTAGAGACTTGGTAGTGTCAATCTGAGGAGCTCATCAGGGAGTTCATTTGAGAGTCACTTATAAATACGACCTCATTCTGAAATGTCTGTGTCCCTGTCTGCATCCAAACAGATTGTGCTGATTTCATCATAGCAAAACTGTATTGCAGTATCCATGTTTCACAAATTCAATACAGACAGCTGTACGACTGTTGCAGCATGCAAAATAGACACACTTATGAATACTTTATCTTGTAGTGAAGACGTCTTAAGGAACTGAGAGAATTGATAAAGGGCCAGAAGCTGAGAGCCTATTACTCTCATTCTCAGATCAAAACCGTGTTCATACTTCATTGTTTAAGGTTTTTTTTTTAAAAACCATCCTAAGGCGCTTGCAATATTTTGTTAAAAAGCAAAGTGAAAACCATACAGGAGATTGTTAGAGCTTCATTCTGAACACCTACATGTGAGGTCCTCTTACCTGTCGATGATCACTGGATCTGACGGTGTCTCGTTTCGGTTCCCGCAGCTCTTTTTGTCACAACACCGACTGCAATTAAAAAAAAATGATTCACATTTATTTATTCACAAAAATCATTCATATGGGCCTGGTAGTCATATAGATTATTATATGCACTTTTTTTGCCATATCATCCGTCTTCAAAATTGTAATTGTAATTGTAAAGAAAATGTATTAAAATGTTACCAATCGTTAGTGACTTCATTTTGATGTAAATTCATTTCAAAAATTTGGATGAAAGTCCAATTGACATCATAAGACAAGGTGTATGAAATCTTTCTCTCATTAAAATACACGATATTAGTAATTACTATGATAGATTTGTGGTCTTAATACTGAACTTCATGCTACACCCATGGATGCTAAATAGTGGTGTGTTCAATATCATTAATGTAAAAGTTTTATGATTTATATTTTATATTTTTTTTCTCTGTAGGTCTTTTATAAAGGCAAGAATGTGGCTGAATAGTGGCCAAGGCGAGTCTCTCTCTCTCAATCTGGCTCCTGCTTGCTAGGTTGCCCTCTCTCTCTCTCTCTCTCTCTCTCTCTCCCCTTTCTTTCTGTCTCTCCTCTCCAGCTGGGCTGGGCTCATGCCAAGGTCACTCAGCCAGCCTCTGACAGTTTGGACAGCGCCCAGAGACGTCCTGGTGCAGCGGCCGTGTCCCAAACGCCCCTCACTGACGCAGCCATCACCCCTGCCCTTGCCTGTGCCCTCGCCCCGGGGCTGGCACCTCATCTGGTGGCATGTGGCTCTCCTAAATACAACCACCATTCCCCTCCAAATTAAAAAAAAGACTCATTGTTGGCTAGCCAAACTGGCATTGCCACTTCTGCACCCCATTGGAAAAGTGGTCTAGTCCTCATTCCAGTTCAGTTTATTGTCATTAATTATAAATTGCAGTGCTCTATGTGATGCTATCTGCAATTGTAGTGAAAAAAAACACTAGCTTGATATAGCTTATTAAAATATAATTGTGTATCTGAGGTAATGCCTGACAAAACAAGACTAAATAAATTAGTATAGTATTTCCCTTCTTGCTGTTATAAATGAGATAATTTGACAAACATTTAGAACATTTGACAAACAATTCTCACTCCAAGGCCGTGAATGCAAAATAATCTGTCTTTATGAATCATTTACCACATTGTTCGATCTATGAAAAAAAGCCACCCAAAACAGACGTTGTTTTTTCCTTCACCTTGTGTGTGTGTCACTGTTGCCATAGAGCAGTGCCACCATAATTTATTCCCCGAGCTACTTGGACCCATTAGCAAAGTTCCAGGAGACCAATTAGCATTGGAAGCCCAGTGGTGCAGCTGTGGTGACAACCTCCTCAAACTGAGAAAGAAGTGTTATAAACAAACTGGACCCCAAGAGCACCAGGCAGTTCCCCTGGGACACCAGCGGCCCCTCTCACACCAAAACAAACCCTGGCAGAACATTTGTAATACCACCTTAATGGCGATCCCACTGGGGGTCTGTGGTGGCTAGTACTAGTCCTGACTCCGAACCAAAGTCCACAAAACAAGTGCAGTTCTGGCGTCAAGCCTTAAGCCGAGAAGAACCATGAAGGCAAGAATCAAGCTTCACTAAGAGCAAAGAGGAACTAATGTTCCCCTGGTACCTTTATGATAGGTCAACTATGTCTTCTCTAGGCTGGGCCACCCAGTAGCTGATTTACTTAAGGAAGAAGGAAACAAGGGTAAGCTTTAATAAAACCAGGCTTCAGAGCCTCTTGGGGAAGCCAGTGGACTAGCATCAGAGAGAAGCAGAGATATGGAGGGATACAGGAAGTCTGTAAAGATATTGAGAGAAGGAGGGTGTCAACAGAGGGCTTGTTTTCAAAGGGCAAGTATTGTAATTGCCCAGGGTGGATGGAAAGCATAGCCACTTGGCTACTTGGCTGCCTGGCAGTAGTCTCTCATCCATCCTGGCCGCCCAACATCGTCCTTCCATCCTCCAACTCCCTCCCTCTGTGCCCATGCGTCGGGCTCTCGACGCTGCTCGGTGCCAGCTAACCTCCGCCATGCCTCATTTGGCAATTTCAGGGTGCCAGTTTCAAGCAGTGAGAATAGCTGGTGAAGACCTTGGACATCTACAGCCAACGGAAGCCTGATCCCATGACAAATCACTTCTTGCCATTGGAAAACCATTGCGGCTCATTATTTAGTCTTGTGGCTACGCTGCTGTCAGAGTCTGTCCGTAATTCAGAGACGCTAATTAATCAGTCAAAATTGATCTCTTAGCTTAATTGCGTTGCTCCCACTCCCTTCTAAGAAGGACAAAACTAAATAAAAGTTAACACTCTTCATTGATAGCAAAAGATGTCAGGACATGTGTGAATATTTTTACACAACAGGATGAGATGTACCACTCATTCTAGCCATATTTTGTTAGAATATATGTGTATGTGTGTGGATAGGTGAAGCAGATTTCGCTGGGGACCTGATAAAGAGTGCTATCACCCAGGAGAGAGAGAGAGAGAGAGAGAGAGAGAGAGAGAGAGAGAGAGAGAGAGACAGGGGAAGCATGTCTCATCTCCCTCTCATTAGCGAATGGAAACACACCATTCATCAGGGGATGGCTGCTAATAATCACACTCAATCACGTAATGACCGCCTCAAAGTGAGCTGTCATTATGGAAATGGATCCTGTATCAAAATCATCTTGGAGGAGAGAAGCAGGTTCCATCAGGAGAAGGGGAAAAAAACGCAGCAGAGAATTTCAGTGCCTGACGCTTTGAGGTTCATAATAACAGGTTATTTTGGCTGGTAAGTGGAGAAATCCATTTTAAAAAGAGAGACAGTAGTGAGATTTATGCTAAGCAATTTAGGGAGGCAGGCTGAGACAGTCGAGCAATGAAAAGATTAGTGACATCTCAATCTCGATTATGGCTTTTACATACAGTAGCATGATAATATTTAGTTCTGAGGCAAATTTTAGGCCCAGTCTTTGTGAGAGAAATTGTTCTCGGGTTGGCCCAAGTCCAATAGATCAGTTATGTTCACCTCTATATCTACCGTCTGAGTACATTATGTGGCCATTTATTATCCAATGTATAGAGTGTATTAACTGAGTAACCCATGTACACTATATATCAACTGATCTCTAACTGGAGCTATTAAGACTACTGCTATAAACACACTAAAATCTAAGGTGTTAGCTTAGATGATCTTGTGTGCCCATCCGAATTTTGATCAGGAATATCTGTAAAAGAAGCCTGCTTCCTTTCCTGTAGGGTCTTTGTATAGTAATGGATACCTATCCCAGGATTCCTGGGTGCCCAGTAAAGCCCCCATTACTTCCCCCTATTGCATTATTAACACGGCCCTCAAGCCCTCTGTCCTCATTCCTAGGTCACTACCCAGCCAGGTTCCAAACATCTGAGACCCTTAACGTCCAGGACCCACACACCCGCTGAATTCACTCGCGGATACATCCCCCTGACCCCTACTGGGCATTCGGCATGAACAAGCCCCCGCTGGTCGGGCCTCCAGCCGACAGAGCTCATAATTACACGGTATTAAAGCCTATAGGTGCTCTGTAATGAGGGAAGCCCTGTAGAACCGCACAGTGGAGAGCGGCACATTTACATCTGTCTGAATACCAAACTTAAAGGTGCACTCATGAGGTGCATGCTAAAGCCTGATTAATGTTTCACCGTTCCACAGCCAGACTTGACATAAATACATTTGTGCTGATAATGCAAAGTCCAAAAAGAAAAATAGGTTAATGTAATGTGAAAAATAATGTAAAAAAAAAGTTTTACATTTCAGCTGAACCAACCTGCACATGATCTCGTGGGTAAGAAGGACGCGGCACATCTCTGGGTTCTTGTCCTGGCCCTCGTAAATGATTGGCTGTGAGAGAGAAAAAGCCTCATTTTTATTTCCATCCATGCAAAATTCTGACCTTTTTAAGTTCATGAAATCACCACTGTCAAATAACTTTATATTGCCAATAATATCATCTGAACATGACTACAAAAGTGTTTTTAATATAATTGTGACAGAGCTGACAGTAGGTCATTAGTCATGTTTTGGTGGTGCACAGCATGCTGTAAAATGTAACATATGCTAAAAGGTAACTCTGGTCATTAATATGTGGGCATATGGAGAGATCCAGAAGGTCCACAAACGGATGCTTTCTTCAAGGCATCCATCACGGAGCTGACGTTCCCGGTGTGTATGACGGATTATTAGCATACACCATAACAGGAGAGTAACCCGCTCTCAGCCCCATGCACACCCATAATCCACCTTAAAACATCCCCAATTTCACTTGCCTTTGGTCAGCCAACCCAAAGCCTTGGGGGACAATACTTTCAGGATAACGACCACTTTTACATTATTGATCTCTCTCTCTCTTTCTCTCTTTCTCTTGATCCTGTCTACGTAGGCCCTCTGCCTCTTTATTAACATCCACCCAGTTCGAGAAAGGGGAGGGGATTTTGGAGAGGGGAGAACAGGTCGATATTTGTATATCATACTTGATTCACGTTTCTGGCGCCAAAGTGGTCCATGATATCATCGGTAAGAAGTGGCTCCATTACTATATGTTGGCATTATCGACCTTTTGGCCTAAACTTGTAAACTTGTAGACTAACCCAAAGACTAGGACTAGGAACAAACATTTTACATTCGGATCGGCAGAGATTAGCGTATTTACGCTGAACATAGTGAACGTAGGATCCCTCTTTCATATCTATCATTTATAACAAAAGACAAATCAAGACAGCAGGACCATAATCAATCAATATCTACACCTCGTGCTTTCATAGATTGCTGCTGCTGTGTGTGTGTGTTACAGAAAGCAGAAGGGAGGGGATTTGACAGCCGTGCATGGCTGCAGATCTCTTTTGTTGTGTTGGGGATTATAGTCTCCAGTGTGCCGCCTCTGCAGATACATTAAGGCCTATTGATTGGTCTCCGGGGCTGACGCTTTTGTCGAGGACCTGCTTGCCGTATTGATCCGAGGTAGCCTGACACACCATGACAACGAGCCCCGTTGAGCCAATGGGACATGAAGGGGTGGGACTAAAATTAGGGTCCATTTCACTAGAGAATGAAGAGGGATGTAGTGGAATCGGTCTCAATTGAGAGGGACTGTGTTTAGGACAGACTTGAGTTTATAAAGACTTCTGTGCATTTGTGTAACTACTCCAGGGAACTCGAAGGCTGTAAAAGTGAGTTATATGAAAAGAGAAATGGGGCTGCTTGGAAATCAAGGGTAGGAAGAAACTTCGCAAGAGACTAAAAAAAAAAAAACTCCTCGTTAAGTGACACTGCGCCAAAACTCATAAAGAGTTATGGTTAAGTCTGAAAATTGAGTTAGCATTTGATTGAGTGTTCAGTGTTCACAGCTCGTCCGATGACCTCACTGCCTGGAGATAATGGCAAATGCTTGATGAGGGGAGTAATATTAACCAAACGGGACACTGCAGAACTCATACAAGCCTAAAGCTTTTATCAACGTTCTACGAATATCATTACTCACCTGTTTAGTCATGGAGTCTATCAACCGTACATACAGGTCCTGCTCTGTCCTGATTCCTGTTAAATTCATCAAAAAACATATTTTATTGGTTAAAAAATAATCAACACAAACAAAATATTAAAAATTGTGTTGTAGATATCAGAGTTTTAGGTTGTAAATTGGATTTTTTTTTACTAGTGATACCCTCAAGGGTACACGTTTCAAACCTATAAAATGTACCCCTTGCCTGGAAATGTGTATATAGTGACACTACACTACATCCACCTTTCTATGTAAAAAGATACATACTAAACCTGCGAAAGATGTATGCTTGAGGGTACTACTCCAGCAACAAGCAGGGGTACAGTATAGTACTCTTTTTTTCTAAGAGTATACTAGTTTTTGAGTTATGCAGGTTTGGCTTAAAGTTACAAATCAAACAGGTTAATAACTATCAGAACTCAATCAGTAGCATGAATTGAGACTTTGAGAATGGCAGACCAATGTGGATCCCTTGGTTAGGTCTCAGATCCCTGGGGGTCCTCAGGTGCTAATCACAGAAACACTTGCCTTAGACCATTTCAACGAAATGTAGCCCAGCGTACTAGCCTACACATGGAAGAGGCAAATTTTATCAGGCAAATACTTATTTGAGGCAAACCCACTAGCCTTTTATGCCTCACTCTCAGAAATAAATGTATTAAACAGCACGTTTCCTTGTCGCTGGGGTGGTACTATCAAGGCTACATCCTTTGTACCTTTAGTATGTATTTTTAGGTCCAATGATGCGCCTTAAATCTTTATTTTTAAAGGTTTTAAAGAAGATTTAAGAGATTAAGTGGGGGTATGTTCAGCTTTATAGTGTGTACTTATCCAGGGACAATTACTACAACAAGCACATTGGATTCTTTCTCCACAAACCCAAAATCTACTGGTTAAACGTTTCAGTAGCACGACTCAACATTCCCCAACAAATTCAAATTCATTTCTTTAAAGTAGGCATTGGCAAACAAACCAATCAGCTCCTAATAGAACATTTCAGCCATTTCAGAAAAACAAATTTGCCATAGTGTCCCACGTAGAGCGTGCACCATCCTGCTCGTCATGCTGCTTGAGCTGTTCATTAACCCCCAAACATACCACACTCACGCACTTAGCCAATCCAAACAAGGAGCAGTGCTGCAGTTAATCAAATAAATGTATTATTTATAGCACTTCTGTCTCTCACAACCTGCGAGAGACGGAGCTTTTCCGGCCCCTCACTGTCTCTCCTCACGCAACCATGGACAAACTCCATATCCATCTTTACTGTTATTAGCATCACTCCGCAGAGAAAAGGAGGTGGATGGGACAGGGTTGGAGGTGGGTGAGGGGCACAAAGGCATGCTGGGAAGGCGACCCGTGGGCTAATCTCTCAGCAAGCCTGAGTAATTGACATTCACATCGGGTATATATAATTATTTCAATTCACCCATAGAGTGTGTATAATCGTTTCGGATATTAATGAGTACTCGTATTATGATAAATGAAAGTACAAAAGACAGAAACTCTGCAACGGCACACAGAATACCATTCCGAAGTTAAAAAGGTACTTGAGAACAGAGGAAAGGGACAGATGTGAATGAAATCATCCCAGCATAAACAGATGGGATCCTCAATACTCTTCCAGATGTGCAAAGACATAAAGTCAGGCGCAAAAGCCTGAATCCAACGCCGAGAACTGTTTTATTGCAGCAGTTATTTATAAAATCATATTTCTCTACAAAAGACCTTTAACTAGTATAAAGTCCAAAGCAATGGGATAAAGTATAATATAAATGATATAGAATAATGAAGATAATGAATTGTCTTACAATTACAAAAGTCAAATACTTTTAAGTACAGCAGATGTGCAGATAGATTTCAGTTTCATAAGAACAGCTTGAAAATGAAAGAAAATGTCTAATGGATTTTTTTTTAACATCTTTGACTAAATGTTCAGTCACTTTGGTGGTTTCTTACCATTACTGTAGAGGAGCTGTAACCTGTAGTGGATGCCATTGTTGGTCTTTTCGCCGTTATATTCCTAAAACAGGAGACGGAAAAAAAAAATGGACAAAAAGATGTCAGAAGATGAAAAGTCAAAGACAGACCCATATACACACCAAATTGCTTGAGCATGACTGAAACCATTTTAGCCCTGATGCTAGCATGGGTTAACCCTCTGGATCTCCAAAACCATCATATTTAGAAATACAATTACAATTAGCAGCTCTTCCATGTGGCTTTTATAGACAGAAACAAAACACAGCCTCTTGTCTTTTGCAAACGTTTTTCTATCCAGTGCAATTTCCAATTTTAGTGACTATTGCCGATTTTAACTGCTGCTTGATGTTTTGCCGTATCACTGGGGGAGCCCTGATTTGAATCTTTGTTTGGGAGACCAAAAGTACATCATTCTGCTCTCTGCTTTTTGGGTGAGAACGATGGCCTAGTTTTCTTCTGCCACTCAATAAGTGTAACGTTGGCCACTTAGAGGCAGTTTTTACTCTTCTCCAAGCGCAAAACTGCCCACACCTTTACTGATTGATCATGCAGTTGGTGAAGATCTGAGTAATATGGTGGGAATTGTTAATTATTACATCTCTGAAACCTCCTGGTAGAGGTATAAAAAAGTTATACATGGTATGTTTAGGTCAGGGG
>CM074957.1:19371808-19391808 GCA_037577455.1 Pangasius macronema | reverse complement strand
CACGCTAAACACACGTTAATTGAAAATGTGACGCGTGAGGACTTCAGTTTTTACCCATGAGGGTTTAACAATATCACGCTCGTGTGCGACAAGTTTTCACGCTGCGTGTGCCATGTTAATTCCTCCACACACTCGCTGTCAGAGCTGGACCTCTGACTGAGAGCTCAATAAAATCCAAATGAAGGTGTGTGTGTGTCTGTGTGTGTGTGTGGATGATGTTGTAGAGTGTGTGTATGAGTGTGTGATTGTGTTATAGTGTATTGTGTAATTAAAACTGGAAGCTAGCACACTAACCAACAGGCTAATTATTGTATTGTGTAATTAAAATCCGAAGCCAGTTCACTAGAAAGCTAGCAAACATTATGCTAATTATTATATTATGCCATCACAAATGATAGCCAAGCTTGCTAACAAGAAAGCTAACATTATATTAACTATTATGTTCTGTGTTTAAAGCCAGGCTAGTTAGCTAGCTAACATTTAGACTAATTATTATGTTGTGGAATTAAAATCAGGCGCTCCACTACTAAGCTAAGAAGCATTAAGCTAACTGTTATATTGTGTACTTAAAATGACTAGCCAAGCTAGATAACAATATACTAGCAATGATATTGTGGAACTGAAACCAGTGGCCACTTTGCTAATTAACTAGCTAACGTTGGGCTGATTGTGTTGAGTCAGTTTGCTAGCAGGCAAATATTAACATTAACATTATGCTAGATAATATGTTAAAACTGCTAGCAAGCCAGCTCATATTAGCTAAACTTCTATTTCTTTTGGTTTGTTGTAGCTGCACCTGCCATACACACACAGACCAACTCTGCCCTCAACCTCCTTCAGCCTCTTACACACACACACACACACACACACACACACACACATGCACACACACACTTCCAAAAATCATTAGGGCTACAGCTGAAGCCATTAGTCGGTCACCTGTATGTTTCTAATGGAGTCATTATGGAGGCAGCTGGAGGGAAACACTTGTTCCTCCGTGTTGCGTGCCTGCAGTCGCCTTCGTTTCATAGGCGCCGGACGTAAAGGTGACAGTGTGTGTGTTTTTAACATTACCTGAACATTTGGGTTGCGAATGTTTTTCATTAAGTAAAAGACGGATTAATAAACCGTGCAATAATCAGGGGTGTCTGCTAGTTCAGCTGAAATATTTACCCGATGTCCTGGTTTTCTGACTGAGCCACTTAAACACCTCCTTAGTTTATCTTTTTTTGTCATGTGGCAGCGCTAATTTATAAAAGATCATATAACATCGCCTCAGTTAGCTAGCTAAGCTACTTAATATCAAGCCAGCTGTAGCTACACATTAGCATTAGTGATTAGACAGATGCTAGCTTGTCACACTGCTATACTGATCACTAGTAAAAACTAGCATTTTAAAATATTGTATAAGTTTGGTATGTTATGAAAGTGAAAAGAAGGGAATGAGGTAAAACATTTTCCTTAGCGCTAATGTCATATAATGTCATATAGCCACAATTTTGGGACAAAAAAAAATGTCTCAGTTAGCCTACGGTTCCTGTCTAGCTGTGTTAGGCAGAAACGTTTCAGTAATGAGAAATATAAACTCTGGATTTTTCTCATCATGATGCTTTTTTTGTAACTAACAATCTTTAAGACACTGTTGACCTATAGATTTTTTTTAAAATTTATTTTATGTTATTTTTTTACCTCAGGGAGTTGTTTTCAAAGTGTCTGTCGCCTCACTTCCCTAATCAAACAGGCTAAACATGGTGAGTTAATGTTTGCAATAAAACATCGGCTAGCTAATTCTCCTAATACTAGACATTATAAGACACATGCAAGCTAACGCTAGTTGTTCTTGTAACTTTAAAAAATACAACTTTTACACAGATCTTTACACATGAAAAGAGATGAAGCAATAACACCATGTGGCTTCTCATTGGTGTGTGTGTGTGTGTGTGTGTGTGTGTGTGTGTGTGTGTGTGTGTGTACTGATAATATCAGCTATCTGCTAGCTTCATCTTGAAAACGTGGAAATCTATGGTGGAAACACAGCAGTTAATAATCACTGTTAAACACTTTCCTCAGGAGAAAATAGTTCCCAACCCTACACCTCGAACCGAGCTACATCCATGCCTGGAAGTACCCTCTGAAAATGGTTTGGTATCCATAGAAACCAATCAGAACGTGAAATTAACTGATTCAAATTACATGTAAATCTAATACACTCGGCTACACCGGTCGTTCTCAAAGTAGGGTCTGGGGAACTCCAGGGATCCGTGAATCATAGCCGGGGTGTCAATAATTTTTTACCCTTATAGAATAGAAAACTCTATAAACCATTATTTGGGGGAGGGGCGGGGTTTATAATGAATAATATTCATAAAATAAATTCACACTCAGGGGGCTTTGTGAAGTTTATTTTAAAGCTAAAGAGCTCCCTGGCTGCACCGGGCTGCACCACTGACTTTCACAGACATCAGATTTTTCTGTCTAGTCGCATGAGTAGCCAAAAGAACAGCACCTGCTTCAGTCCAGAGAAAGCAACAAAGTCAAATACCATGTGTGGTTTTGTTGTTGTTGTTGTTGTTGTTGTTGTTGTTTTACAAATGCTTTTCATTTATGCAGACTAATGAAGCATGTAATAAGCAGACGTCCGCTCTCTTAATGTGCTATTTGATACTAATGGACATATTGCTTACTGTATACTGTATGTCCAGCTGCACAAGTGAGCACAAAGACTACATTTTGGATGTTTGTAAGACACAGATTTCATGTGGAGCGAGCTTTTTTGAAGATTGTCAACTGTTGTGGCGTGATGCAAGATGTTAAATTTAATACGTTACTGAAAAGGACCAATAGCAACATCTTTTAATGGGCAAATTTATGTCTGGTTTATAAAAAATATTGTGATTGTGTCACTATGTTTGAATCATACTACACTAAGTGATTCACGGTGGATTACTAGAGCGTAATCCGCAGACATCCGCTCTCGTAGCGTGTCCGTTCACAAGTTCAGCTCTGCTTGACGTCCTAGCTTCATGTCTTAGCGTCTCACGTACAGTACATGCATGTTTACGTACATTCTTCAGACAGGGTCAAGTGGCGGCGGCTGGATAACCGACGCTCGCACGGATCTGTCCTGAATAACGCTTTCTCGTTCTTATTGTCGCCTTGTCTCGTTCCTGCTCTAAACCCCAGGGTCTGGACTTCATTAGGTCCAAACCCTTCTTCCCCTCCACCACCTCCACCTCCTTCCCCTTGTAGACGAAACAGAGGCGACATAATTCACTTTGCCAGGTTTTACAGTGTGGGGTAGGGGACCAGAGAAAGGTCAAGTGAAAGAGTGAAATCTGTTCCCCAGCTGTGTTCTCACCCCACAGCCTAAAAAACACAGAGCGAGCGAGGTAGAGAGAGACAGAGAGAGAGAGAGAGGTAGAGAGAGAGAGAGAGAGAGATGGTGGAGATACTTGGGGGAAAATAACCCCCCTGCCGAGACAGTCTATTGAAATTGCTCTGTCTGTCTCCACCTTTCCTTCCATCAAGACTAATCCAGTTTGCATCAGATTCCTGAGTAAACCGCCCTCACACGTTGAACACAGCGTGTCAACACACACACACACACACACACACACACACACACATGTCTACATCTATTCCCTGCTTAGAAGCTACCCAATCCCAAACTGAACCCAAAACACCATAAATAAGTCTTTTATTTTTCGGCGTGTCAGTTCTTTCCCGTGAACGAGGACTCATTCGCTAAGCTGCACTTCCTCTCCAAGCAGCTCATCAGCACCTCGGAGTGTAAAACCACACCTGTACCTCACACACGTCAGTCTCGACAGCACACGAGCACAAAGTGTCGCTCCGTCATTCATTCATTCATTTCTAATTAAAAAAGAAAGAGTCTGAAAGATCTCGTGCCATCATCCACTTCTTAATTAATAATCCTCTCATCATGGAGTGTCCTCATTATTATTATTATAATTATTATTATTATTATTATTATTATGACTTGTGATTGTTGTTTTGCTATATCTATATCTATATAAAGGTTATCCAATTGGCTATATACTAAAAGGTAAATTGATTATAAAACCTTCATCTTGCACTAAATATTGTTGCTGTTGTTTTTCTCCTGAACTCTCCATAAATCATAAATCTCCTGCCTGCAAATATTTATTATGATCCATATAATAAGACACATTTTTTTAGTTCATTTGGATTAATATATTATAGATGCAAGATGCAAATATGCAAGAAAGCAAAAATAAAGCTGATGTCTGAGAAGCTGGTTTGTTCTTGAATATGAATATGAATATAAATATAAATGCTCATATGGATTAGTTCATTTATTCAGTTTTGTTGTTGTTGTTGTTGTTGTTGATGTTTTTTTTTACCCATATATCCGACATATGATATAATTGAAAGCATTTGAATATTTTAACACTATTTTAATGACTCTACATCCAAAATAACAAAACAGCTCTAAATCTAAATCTCGTGTATTTTAGTTTTTTTAATATTTGTAATATTAAGCAGACATTAGCCTCAAAAAAAACGCACGTGATAATAACGCGACAATGTCGCATGTAACGCGAAAAATGGGATTTTTCGTTACTTCTTCGCTTTAAGTTTACTTTTTTTGTGCTCTGTCTGTTAATGCAGAAATATTCTGCAAAACTTTTTAATCAGCATTTTATAAAACGTGCCAAGTTTGCCAAACGTGAAAGTGTGTTTCGTTCCACCTGATGCGCTCAGAGAGTCCACGTGCAATCAGATGCAATTTCATTACACGAATAATTCCATAGTAAAAACTATGTAAAAACGCACAGTCTTTTAGGTTTGTGAAATTTTCTACAGTTTGCGAGGAAGCTGAGGTGATCAATCTGCTGCGCGCGTGACGCCATTAATCCGAAATGCTGCTGTCGGGTTTCGCGCGCTGATTCGTGCTCGAGTCTGATATACGATCCGCGCGCTCCTGTGTTTTTGTTACGTTTGGAGCAATGTCCTGACATCCTGACACTGTGGTCCAGTGAGTGTATATAAGGAGAACCTGTGCGCACGAGAATGCACGCGCGAGGCTGTGAATAAAAAGAAATCAGTAAAGTAACTTTGCGTTTTGTTTGCCATGCACACAATCAGGGCTAGAAATGCGCAGCAGTAAATTCTCTGGTGTAACCTGCATTCAAAACATGTTCTATAAACCGGATCCTTACTTCACATTTCTTATATTTTATCTGCTGTTTTATTTTTGCATGCTTTTCCTCTCCTTGACTTGCACTTCACTTACAGCTCAGTCAGTATCTGCAGTGTTTTCTCTGTGAGTTTAAACGCATTAACACTATACTGATGTCTGAGTTTTATTATTATTATTATTATTATTATTATTATTATTATTATTATTATTATTGCAACACAAGCTGAAGCCTCACACGCGCCTGCTCCAGGGCGCGCGCCTTTTTAAAACTCCAGCCGCGCTTAATAATCCTGCTCGCGCACTGAACATTTTAGCGCTCTAACATTTGAAACACGAGCTTTAATCTTTTTTTAAAAAACGCACTATAATAAACAAATCGTATTAGTGCATGCAGTGTGGTTGTTACAGGTGAAATTAGGTTGCACTGTGTTTTTAAGTACATTTGCAGCAAAGTTTTTTTTTCCTTTTTTTTCAGTATACAACAATTTTTAGGACTCAGTAGTCTGCTGCATTGACTCTACTTTTACTTTTACACGTGGAGAAGTTTTTGGATGTACAGCTTCATTTTGACGCACTGTCTCGTGCACTACAGAGCACAAGTCCAACAGTTTGCTTTGTGCGTCTTAAACGGATACGTTTGCATGATGCGCGATGCATGGTGCATGGTGCATAGTGCACAGTGCATGGTGCATGGTCATCCAAAAGCGGTGTGCATGTCCAACACACACACACACATACATACACACATACACACACACACACAACATACGTGATGTCTCACCTTTGCGCGGCCGTGTTGGCGTCCAGTATCCCGGCGCTCTGCATCCAAGAGCGCACCGGAGTCATGCCGCTGGCGAGCGGTTCTTCCTTCATGGTGAGCGCTCCCCGCGGGAGACCGTCCTGGATGGAAAACATGAAAACGGCCCTCGAAAGCAGCTATTCGAGCGGAATAATTAAAAAAAAAAAAGAAGAAGAAGAAGAACAAGAAGAAGAAGAAGAAAGAAATCCTCCGGATTAGCTAGTAATAAAAAACCAACTGAAAGGGAGGAGGCAAAAAGAGATAAGCGACAAAAAAAAGTGTCAACAAGGGTCCTTATCCTCTCCAAAGGGGTCCTTGATGAAGGCGCGCGAGCGCTCCGTATCCCACCGGGGTGCTCCTCTCTTATTTTAGATTCCCAATAATAAACCTCGCAAGTTCAAGATGAAACCGGTGTGTGCGTGTTTGTGTGTGTGTGCGTGTGTGTGTNGTGTGTGTGTGTGAGTGTGTGAGTGTGTGTGTGTGTCTGTGTGTCTAGTTAAAAGAGGGAGGAGAGAGCTCGCCAAGCATCTCAAAGGAGAAAAGCGCCGGATCAAGGCGAACGTCTGGTCGAGAAGTTGCTCAGAAGAAGGAGGAAAGAGCGAGCAAACGCGCGCGCGGATGAAACAGCGGGATGAAAACGGACGCGCGTGCTTCAAAAAAGAGGAGCAAGTAAAAATGCAGTGATTAGCGAGCGAACAAGAGGGAGGGATGGAGCAGGGAAGGCTTCGCGCGCTCCCCGGGGAAAAGGCGGATTGGGTAAGAAATCTCACTCCCTCTCCTCCCTCACTCCCTCTCCTCCCTCTCCTCCCTCCTTCCTCTCCTCCCCTCCATCCGTCTCTTTACGGCTCCTGCGTCCCCGCGGACACGAGCGCACCTTCTCACCGGAGCTGGGCGGGACCCTAACCAGGACGGGGGGGCGTGGATTGGGCCTTAAAAGGCGCGCTCATTTGCATATCGGAGGTGTGGGAGTGATGTGATTGGCGTCGCTACTGAAACTTGTGCGGCCAGGTTCCGTCTGAGCTGCGTGGTGTCAGGACTTCAGTACTAGTTTAATCTGAGCTTTTCGTCTTCAAAAATCATTGGTATAGTCAGTCACATTGTGAGGCATGTGGAAATACAGGTTATGACACATCACCAGGAAAAAAAAGGAGAAGAAGAAGAAAAAAGAAAAGGATCAGTGCAGCACTGAGAATAGTTTCTAGCCACTATAAATCCTGAGGTTTCTCAAATCCCAAAGGCTGCACTGTAAATGATAATCGATTACAGTAAACATGGGGTGCTGTGCATGCTGGAGGGGTTCAACAGGGGTTACAGGGACTAATGTGTGTGTGTGTGTGTGTGTGTCATTCCTCAGATGAGTCCAAGTGCACTCACTTCCGTTCAACACACACTGCAGCTGTCACTATCAACCTGAGCTGATTAAAGTGCTATGGGGAAATATATCATGCTTTTTAAACTGCATATAATAATAATAATAATAATAATAATAATAATAAGAAGAAGAAGAAGAAGAAGAAGAAGAAGAATGAGTATTACTCATATACTTTTTCTACTTTTTATCCTTTTTTATGTACATTGCAATATTCATAATCACTATAATATAATTTATTATAATTCAAATATCATACTATTTGGATCCGATTTGTAATTTATTTAGATGCCTCCAGTCGAATTTTTTTTATTATTATTTATTTATTTATTTTCCAAAATCGACCTCGACATTTTGCACAAAACAAAATATATCTAAAATATATCTAATGAATTGTAATGAATCATTCTGGAAGGATGAGTGTGTGTGTGTGTGTGTGTGTGTGTGTGAAGTGTGTGAAGGAGCCGGTGGAGGAGATCATCAGAAAGCAACGCGGATTCAATCTGAAATATTTCTCAGAGAGACTGAAAACGATCCCGAGGGCTTTCAGAACAGCCACTTCACGTCGATTAGATCCTAAACGATACGATACTTCATAGATTTGGGAGAAGAAGAGCAGAAATCGCACAGTTTTAGTTAATAAAAACCGAAAAAACAAACAAAGAGGAGCAATTTCTGAATTAACCCGACATTATTATTATTATTATTATTATTATTATTATTATTATTATTATTATTATTATAATTTAGATTAGAATAAATTAAATGTTTAAATACTGACATCACATCATCATCATTATTATTATTATTATTATTATTATTATTATTATTATTATTCTATACTCAAGCTTCTAACGCGACATTATTTAAATAGTGATCTTTTTAACAACTCTCTCTCTCTCTCTCTCTCTCTCTCTCTCACACACACACACACACACACACACACACACACTCAAACACATACACACACACACGCACACGCGCGCGCGCGGCCGCTCCGTAAAGAAGTGCGACTTTATTTTAGATTTTATTTGATAAGTTTGTCAGATTCGCTGAATTTTCTCTCTGTTGTAAATTTGTTTCATCCTGTTCAGATATCAATGTATATATATAAAACACACACACACACACACACACACACACACACACACACACTATATGTATATATGTCCCTCAGCATTAACATCAGAAAAAGATATTTATCTATCCAATCCTAATTCCAGGAGACATCATTTTTCTCTCTCTACAGCTTTCTGAATTGATAGCATGGCACCATGCTTTGATTATGTGATGGATTATGTGATGATCATGTCCATGAACCAGCTCCTGTTCTATAAAATCTCCCTCTTTTCACTTGCCTCATCACTGCCTAAAGCATGATCATATTTTGGGCACCAAATGTGGGTCTGTAGTGGCTGTGGTCTAAATTGTAGGCTATGGATAATGTGTCGAAATGGGCTAGTAGGCAATTACACCTTTAAGAGTAATGTGCAGAAATGTCTCCTGTAGCGTCAGGCTGAAGTGACACGCTTCACTTGGGAAAGTTTGGCCACAATCCAAACCGCACGGTCCTAAATACATAGCACACTAACCCCTTAACCCCTTAACCCCTTTACTGAAGCTCATATCAAATTAAAACACCACAAATACTGACATTATGACATTCAGTAATATTTAAGAACATGGGCTTGCTGCTGGGGTGAACATAACGCGCATGCGCAGTGTACATTAGCTGTGTCCACCTCCACCTTTTGTACCTTTAATATATAAAGAAAGCTTTGCTCTAAAAGCTGTTCCAGGTGTGTATAAGACATTTTAAAGGTGTCCACATTTCCAGGTGAAAGACTGAAGGAAAAGAAAGGTACAGTTTAGTAAAAAATTTTCTGACAGTAAACGTGATTGGTATTCTTTAGTAATCTTATATATCACATGGAAACACATTAAAAAAGTTTAAACAGGAGTTTTGCCTATTTTTAGGTTGTTCCGCAGAACACCGAAGAGGTCTCTATTAAGGAATGTACGAAATGCGTGAACTGAGCTTTAACCTTTAATATATTTTTGGAATATAATTTTTTAGGCTCTATTCTGGTCACATGTAAGTAATAAAATGATGTTAAACACCTCAATGGGATAGAATAAATACATAAAAAACAACAAATACAAGAAATTAAATCATACGGAATAAGAGCTGGATAAATGAACTCCTCTTTTTCTTCCTTACTGGGAGCTGAATGAGAGCGCTCTGCTGCCCCCTAGTGGACAAAACATGTAACAACTCACTCCGTTTGTCCTGTACACTACAGGTTCCCAGTCCTGGGCCTGCACTGGGAACTCTGTCCTGCACGTCTGTGTATTTTCCCTGTCCTGCACGTTTGTGTATTTTCCCTGTCCTGCACTGAGAACTCTGTCCTGCACGTTTGTGTATTTTCCCTGTCCTGCACGTTTTAGTATTTTCCCTGTCCTGCACGTTTGTGTATTTTCCCTGTCCTGCACGTTTGTGTATTTTCCCTGTCCTGCACGTTTGTGTATTTTCCCTGTCCTGCACATTTTAGTATTTTCCCTGTCCTGGATGTTTTAGTATTTTCCCTGTCCTGCACGTTTGTGTATTTTCCCTGTCCTGCATGTCAGTGTATTTTCCCTGTCCTGCACATCTGTGTATTTTCCCTGTCCTGCACGTTTGTGTATTTTCCCTATCCTGCATGTCAGTGTATTTTCCCTGTCCTAACACATCTTATTGAAATTATCAGCTAATTGTCAGCACCTCCTGAGTTAAATCAGATGTGTTAGAGCAGGAAACCACCAGCATGTGCAGGACAGGACAGGACAAGACACTGCAGGACAGAACAGGACAGAACAGGACAGGACAGGACAGGGCATGATTACAAAGTGACTGAAATGTAAATACAGAGCAAACCTTGAGCAAGAGTTTGATTCAAAATTGTTGATAGAAAGAGTAATGTGGTGTACCATATCTTTTAAAAAGAAAAGAAATTAGATAGATAGATAGATAGATAGATAGATAGATAGATAGATAGATAGATAGAAAAAAAACAAAGGAAGAATAAAGAAAAAGATTAAGAAAGAACGAAGAAGAAAGAAAGAACTCAAATAGAACTGTGAAGATAGATAGAACAGCAGCCAACACAAGCTCAAAACAACACACGCGCGCACACACACACACACACACACACACACACACACACACACACACACACACACACACAGAGATGTATAAACTCATGTTTAAATTACAGACATTTTCAGAGTGTAACAAGGTGAAATAAATCTGATATATAAATAAATAAAATACTGATGTTGGTCATTTTTGTGTGTGTGTGTGTGTGTGTGTGTGTCCAGTAGACGACATACAGCTGCATCAGTAATAGTGTGTTTCTGTCGGTGAATGAAAGAAAGAAAGACATAGATAGATAGATAGATAGATAGATAGATAGATAGATAGATAGATAGATAGAAGCTTTTATTGTCACTGTGTTTTGATAAATGTTGAATGTACACATGAATGTTTGTACTAATATACAGTACTGTATAAATCATAAGTTATCATTATTATTGTACTTCATGTGCTTTATTTGGCTTCCTGTATTTTTTAGAATTCAGTTTAAGATTTTACTTATTGTTCTGAAAGCTCTTAAAGAACAAGCCCCATCTTATGTTTCTGATCTTATTCACTTGCATTCAACGCCCAGGTCCCTCAGGTCGGCTAATAAAGCTCTGTTACATGTGCCTCGGTCTCGACTTAAATCAAAAGGAGACAGAGGCTTTGCAGTCGCTGCTCCGCGTCTGTGGAGAGTCAGCGGTGGACTGTAATCCTCCCAGAGAAGAGAAAGATAAAAGTTCAGATCTGAATTCTGTATAAAAATAAGAGTTGCTTTTCCGGGTTTTTAACTTATTGTGTACTGTTGTCCCTGTTGTTGATATTATTACTGTTGGTCTTTTATTCTATTTTAGAATTTGTTGTATTGGTTTTGTTCAGTACTTTGGTCAGTATAATGCTGAATTTAAATGTGCTTTATAAATAAAACTTATTAAAACTTACGTTTATGCTGTTGGTGCTTAATGTCAATATTTTTCCTCCATTTGTGTAACTATGTACACTCCCTAAAATAAACTGATCACACCATCCAGATCAAAGTCTTTTTATTTCTAGTTTTTCAGGTATTCATACTTCTAGATGTCATACTGTTTAAAATATGTATCTCTTCAACATTTCAGTTTGATTTTATGAAGAAAAAGAACCATGTCTTTAGAAAGGGTAAACAAATTTAAGGGTATGAAATAAATACAAACACACAAACAATTCTAATCAGTGCTTGGGACACATTTGCAAATTCTCCTACAGAAGAAATGGCTTTGGTTATAAAGTAAAAAGCGCCACTTGGTGTTCAATTGGAGAACAGCAAAAAGTGCAAAAATCGATGACTTTCTGCTTTCCAGTAGCATTTTACATGTCCATGTCTCCTTACCGAAATGAGTCGTTTCTACGGCAACACGGACTGTGCCAACATGGGAACATTGCTATGGCTGTTAGCGTTAGCTATCCGTCAGTGGTTCATTTTATACAACGTTAACTTATCACTATAATATTGATTATGAGTCACTATTCAAACATTATAGATTAAAAATAGATAACGATATTTATAGAATTTGTAGAATAAATCAAGTTAACTCCTCACATTATGTATTAACTAGAGATAGAAAGTGCTAAGTAGGCCTAATTGTAAAAGTTTCTTACAACACATAAAGGAAAACTCCACACTAAAGCCCATAAATTATCGAATTTGTACAAATGAAGAACACAAATCACTAAGACCACGATTAAACAACCAACTACGATTAAAAGTTCATTTCTGTGAGGAGTTAGAGGTTGTCTGACGCATTGATGTCAGAGGGTGACGTTGTTACTGCTAGTGGAGTTACATAAATATAAAATATTGAATATGCAGGTTATTCAGGATGGAGTTTTCTTTTAAATATCCTTCCAGGGAGTTTATACTTTTACCTGAGTTCAATCTGATACTTTTACAAGAACAGTTACACACAAGAGCCATATATTTTCATGTTGATCTTACAGGTACTCACAAGGACAGTTTGTCTTACTTGTTTTTTATGCATCAATGTTATTAAAGTTAATGAAAAAAAGATTTTAAAAAAATTTCAAACAGACAAGATGTGGATTGAGTAATATCCCGGTTTCAGAAAACTTATAATAGCACTGTGGTTACACTGTTTGCATGAACAGCCCACTCGTCATATTTATTACTTCACAGATTCAGTGATATTTCTCATCGTGACAGAACCCATAGAATGTAGGTTAGCGGTCAATGCTAAGAGTGTAATTTTAGCCGTTTGGAGACATGGATTAGTTTTTTTACCGAGATATCTGAGGGAAATGTTGACATTTCTGATATGTTTGTTTAGTTTTCATTGTCGCTATGGTTTTACATTGTCTGTATAAAGGCTATGTGTTGGCTAAACTGTTGCTCAGCAGCCATATGTGAGGGGGAAAACAATAAGCTGTAAGCAATAAAGACAGCACTGGAATGCAGAACAGGAGAAATATTGAAACTGATTTGTATGAAAAGAGCAACTCCAAATCAAAAGGATACACATGTGCAAAAATAAGCCCACCACCACCACCACCACCACCACAACCATCATTAACCGTGATCTTCCATGTTACAGTTCATCTCTGGGGTTATTTTTTACACAACTGCTTACTGAACGCAGGCAAGCCAGAATGGGCTCCGTCCATCCTACAGAACAAATGCCACACACACACACACACACACACACATTAATAAAATTGTGACTGAATTAGTAAAATGAATAAAGAAATATCTAACTCTATCCATTGCCTATAACAGTCCTGTAGTAATTCAAACCACTTGAAAGTACACAGTGAAAATGTCATTTATATTCTTTGAAATTTTCTTTATCTTTTTTTTTTTTTTTACCAGAAAACAACCCTTCAGCGTTGTCTTTTCTTTCCATTACACCTTTAGCACACTTGTCAATTGCACAGTGGGCAGTACCTGACAGAGAGATCAGAGAGAGAGAGATTATTCCGACTCTATACATGAGTGTATAATAAATATATATGATTCTTAAACTTACGAGAAACATCATGATTCTTCTTAAGACTGTAACCTGAAACGGAAAACAGAAGACGTTATTTAAATGTATATAGACGACGCAGTACGGCTAAGTTTAGTTTTCCTGTGAATGATTGACTTTCAAAAACTCCTCTTGAAGGATATTTGGTTGTTTAACAATTAATTTGTACCTATAATTTAGCTGCTAGGCAATACAGATAAGTAGCATATGTTTCTAAATAAAGATCTAATAAAGAGTTATGCTAGAATAAGCAGCCTAAACCTTAAACTATCTCAGGAGTAAAAAAGCTAACCCACAAACTAGCCTTGGAGAAAACAGACTAGCCCATTAACTAGCAGTGATATGTGAACACAAACTCATCATTGTATGAGGAAACAGGCTAGCCCATGAACTAGCATTAAAAGAAATACACTAACAATTAGTATAGCAGGAAACAGGCTAATCCATGAACTAGCATTAACAGAAACACACTAACAAATTAGTATTGCAGTTAACAGGCTAGTCCATGAAATAGCATTAACATAAACAGTCTAACTTACAAATTAGTGTAGCAGTAAACAGGCTAGCCCATGAACTAGCATTAAAAGAAATACACTAACAATTAGTATAGCAGGAAACAGGCTAGTCCATGAACTAGCATTAACAGAAACAGTCTAACTTACAAATTAGTGTAGCAGTAAACAAGCTAGTCCATGAAGTAGCATTAATAGAAACACACTAACAAATTAGTATTGCAGTTAACAGGCTAGCCCATGAATTTGTATTAACAGAATCACACTAACAAATTAGTATAGCAGGAAACAGGCTAGTCCATGAACTAGCATTAACAGAAACAGTCTAACTTACAAGTTAGTGTAGCAGTAAACAGGCTAGCCCATGAATTTGTATTAATAGAAACACACTAATGTACAAACTGGTATAGCAGAAAACAGGCTAGTCCATGAACTAGCATTAACAGAAACACACTAACAAATTAGTATTGCAGTTAACAGGCTAGTCCATGAACTAGCATTAACAGAAACAGTCTAACTTACAAGTTAGTGTAGCAGTAAACAGGCTAGCCCATGAATTTGTATTGATAGAAACACACTAATGTACAAACTGGTAGAGCAGGAAACAGGCTAGTCCATGAACTAGCATAAATAGAAACAGACTAACTTACAAATTAGTATTGCAGTTAACAGGCTAGTCCATAAACTAGCATTAACAGAAGCACACTAACAAATTAGTATAGCAGGAAACAGGCTAGTCCATGAATTTGCATTAATAGAAACACACTAATGCACAAACAGACTAGCCCAGAAACTATGGGCTATCTGTGGAACTAGCACTGTACTACCACTCTTTCATTCATTCATCTTCAGTAACTGCTTTCTCCTAGTCAGGGTCGCAGTGGATGTGTAGCCTATCCAGTGTGATGCTAATGCCACTCATGTCTTATGTGTGTAACTATGGGAGTAACTGAAAATATCATATTACAAGCAAACAACTTCAGTTCTATAAAGACTAGTTAGTTGGAAGTTAATGCTAGCTGATGCTAGATAACAATGATGGCCTTTTTTCCCCCTTACAAACAAACAGGCAACGTATGAATGTTGTCAAGTCGGAATAATGGGAAATTCCCACATCACATGAATGTGGCATTAAAGAGAAGGATACTAGCATGTTCACTGCAATGCTAGTGTGTGGATTAGCCTGTTTACTACAGTTCTAGTTCCACAGTTAGCCTATTCACATTAGTTGCTTGTCAAGCCAGTTTCTTGCTAAGCTTGTTTGTGAGTTAGTGTGTTTCTATTAATGCAGTTTATATGCTAGCCTGTTTGCAGTGATACTAGTTTATGTTTATGGGTTTGTGTGTATATTAGTTAGTTGGATATTAATGCTAGTCAACAAATAGGCAAATAGGCAAACAGTCTAAAATACAAACACTAATTAATGAACTACCTAGCGTTACAATTAACAGGCTAAAACATTAAAAATCATTATGCAAGACAATTTGAAAGACACAACTAGCATTTAAGAACTATCAGTTTTTAACTGTTAGCTGCAAGGCTAATGTGACTAACGTAGCAAGATGGGAAATTAGCAAATAAATGTTGTGTTAAAAGGACACAGTGTGTGTGGCTTATTTAAAAAAGTAATAACTTACTGGAGTTTTCAAAAAGGAGATCATATCCCAGTTTGATGCACTTCTTTATTTGACAGTCTAAAAGAGACAGAAGCAAAAGTGGTTTTAGTTGTGTTAGTTGATATGTTGAAACATTTGTAGCACATATACAGTATATCCTTTAAAATCTGATGTTTAAACCTTTTTAACTTATTGTCTGTTGACCTTAATGTTTTGTCTGTTGCATGTCTATAAGTTTAAAGCTAATTAAGTTGAACTGAATTTAATATTGTTGTTGTTTTTGTTGTTTCAACTCAGATATAGTACCTATGTCCAGGCAGTTCATGGTCAATGGTTCTTTCTGCAAACATTCTGAAAAAAAGGTTTTAGATTATATAAGTTTAAAATGCTGTCCCTCAGCTTTGTAGCTATTTAAAACACACACACACACACACACACACACACACACACACATATATATATATATATATATATATATATATATATATATNATTAAAACACACACACACACCCACACACACACACACACACACATATATATATATATATATATATATATATATATATATATTTTTTTTTTTTTTTAGAAAATTGCATTTGCGATGGATAGGATGTACTGAGATAAAAACACAAAGCCTGTTTATGCCACTCTCATTTATAATGGAAATCTATAATGGAAGGGCAGTTGTTAAATTCAGTCAAAATACATTTGTATGAAATGTGTATTTCTGTAGAAATAAACATGTATTTATGTAGAAAGCTTTGATGAATGAAAAATGAAAGATGAAACTACTTCTTCAGCGGGAAGAATTTGTGGTTATGTTACCATTACAGCACTTGTGTGGCTCTGATGGCACAAGAAAACCATGAACCTTATTGCTCCAGTATGAAGAACAGCTTCGATAAAACTTTCTTAAGACAACTGGACTGCAACAGTTATAGTTTTGAGTAATTTGTGTACCATATTTCAAATCCTTATTCACAGAATACAGCAACTGCCATTAGACTCTTATTGTAAGTGAGTTCTGAGTAAACCGGTTTTCTGTTCTATTCTTAGTACAGAGCTGTGTGTTCAATTTTTTTTTTGTCTATGGTAAACACATAAATTCTACAAATGTGGTATAGAAACTTAGGCTGAAAAACACTGGAGTATACCTTTAATGATGATTCATGCACTTGCACTTTACTTTATTTTGCTGTTTCTGAACCTGTTTTTTGTTTTTTTCCTATTTCCACTTGACACATAATGAAACTTATTTTTCAGATACCTTCCCCTTGTTATTGGCAACATTTCTCCTAAAGCTCCACCCCAAGTAAAGCTACTAGTAAAGTCCATCTGTTGACAGTGCTGCTGGTGATCTGTTACCTTCAATTTCTTTCATGCCAGCGATGTAACTTTCACTTTTGGTTCCTCCTGACAGACCTGTTGGAATAGAAAGTAAGATCATAGATCTGTTTATCCCATTTAACATTAAACACAAACTCTATTCGATTCGACTGCATTACGGAGAAAAATACATTTCACGTCTGACAGTTATTATTGTTTATGATTTACACTGAAAAATCATTATGTAGACTATTTTATGTACATTATTTATTTTAATTTTCACCACACAAAAGCTCTAAAAGCAGTAAAGACTATGCCAAAGCAGCTCACATTATGACTTACCAGCAATAATGGCAGCAGCCAGGAGATAAATACGCAGAGACATATCTGAGGTTTGTTTCTTTTATCCTCTGAGAACAATGTCCTTGTGGCAGCTGAAGAAAACTGCCTGATCCCGAGGCACACTCTTAAATATCAGTCATGATCCAACCCAAGCTACCCAATTGGACAGTGAAGCAGGAAACTGAAATCTGAGCCATCAGGGCCCTATTTCAAACAAAATTAAAACATCACTTATACTTCATTTCTATGATTTGCACCAGACATTGATGATAAACAGTTAAAATCTGGTAATCAGTTTACATCATGATGATGTAATAAAAACAATTAATTAAAAAATATGTTTACAAAATACACTGAAATTGTGAAATGTAATGAAGTTGTTACCAAATTACCAAATTAATTTGTAATTTGTCAGTTACTCCTTGCTCCTTTTAGCCTGTTGCCAATGCCAACTGTCTAAAATAAACTAGATAAATATATACAGTACGAATATCATCAAACCATGCACCAAAATCAAACTAATTGAGTAATGTGAAGGATCGTGTAGAGCAGGGCTAAGAATCCCCTGTCCTTTAACGATAAAAGGACAACAATACAAGGTTTCATTTCAGTTTTTTGTTGATTCATTTGCTACAGCACAAGGAAAGCATAGATTTATATTAATGTGCTCCTTCATCTATCTTGTAAGCGCCACATAAGCTTTAGTAATAGACAGATATTTAACAAAGAAAAACACTGATATGGTGAAGGTTTCTGTAAAGAGAAAGGTGTGTAATATTTTTTGGAAGGAGTCTCCAGTGTCAGAGCTTTGTAATCAATTCAAATCCCAAATCCCTGCTGAAAAACCCCCCAAAACAATAGAAACCATCTAAGAATTTATAATGGTTTTAATGGTTATAATGGGAATTGTATTGGGTTTAATGGAAACTCTAATGGTCCCTGTGGGTCTCTACTGGTAATCTGTTGCCTTCTATTGGTGGTATGTTCTGTCTAGTGGATACCATTAAGGACCAATAATGGTAAAGGTAATGGTTTTAATGGTTAGCTGATGGTTTGTAATGGTATTTGTACTGAAAACCATTACAATTTCTGTAATGGTTTCTATTGTTTTTTGGGTTTTTTTTCAGCCTGCATGACTGTTTATAGCTATATTGTTGTTGGACATGGAGCTGCCAGGCAGGAGGCGAAGAGGAAGGCCAAAGAGGAGGTATATGGAGGTAATAAATGAGGANATAGGGATAGGTGGAGAGTGATGATTCGCTGTGGAGACCCCTGAAGGGAAAAGCCGAAAGAAGAAGAAGAAAGAAGATGACTGTTTATAGCTGCTATAATGTAAGCGATAACAGGAACTAACTTGTACAACATTTAATATGACTATAAAGTGAGAAGTTGCTGCGGTGTAAGGGGAATAAAACATTTTGGGAGGTGCTGTTATAGGAAAATAAATTGTTTTCCTACAATATCACAGCGATGAGTGGTTTATTCCTGACATATCGTTGTATTATTATCATCATATTTATGTAATGTATGTATATTATGTGTTACTTTACTAATGTGTGTGTACTATTTGTGTATTATTTTATTAAATTCTTTTTTTTTTTTTTTGCCCTGAAAGGTCACAAAACCGGTTTTTATTTTATTTAATTATTTCTCTCTTTCTCCTTCAAACTTATGCGGCTGATCTTGCAGCAGTAAGCAGCAGGTAGGCGCTGTTCGGGACCCTGTTGCTTGGGTGTGTTTAGCTGGCATTGTTTTATTTCCCACCCGTAGTCCAACCCAATCCCGCCTCCTGACGGCGGTTTGTACTAACAAGCTCCCCGCTGATTGGTCAGCTTTGTGCCTCTCGCGGGATTTTATCCAATCCAAGGACGCTATTCGGGAGGTGTCGGAATGTGGGTGGGAAGAAAATAACGCGTCTGGTTCCGCTAAGAGAAGAAGACATTTTGTGGAAAGACAGCGTAGAGAGGATACCCACATACACACGGCGGTTTTTTTTAGGATTAAAACATTTTCCGGTTGTTTGGACGATTTAATACATTTCATTAAGAGTATTTTTTAAATTGAAGCATTTAGTTTCAACAGATTTAACGCTAGCGAGCTAGTTTCGTCGGATTGGCTTTGCCAATAAGATTCATCGATTAGCTTAGCTTTAGCATACTCGCCTCCGCATTGCTGGGCTAGCAAGCACACAGCTAAGCTAAGCTAAGCTAGCACGGACACCGCATTTAGCTAACCGGCTAAATCTCTTCTTTTTTCCCCAACCACAGAGACAGAATGGCGTTGAAACGAATTCACAAGGTAACTTATTTCATTTTATTTATTTCTATTTTAGCTAATGTGAACCACAAGTGACCGATTGGTGACATTGTCTGCGTTAGCGAGCTAACAAACCCGCTTCACTCACTAGTGTTAGCTGTTTAGCTTAACCTGACTAGCCTGTGGTGTCTTAGCTAGCAGGTTAGCTAGCAGTCAGTAAGATTACAATTTATATCTAACGTTTTTACAACACTTTACTCAACATCATTTCAGTATGATTTAGGTTTAAACCTAAACATCATCTAATAAAACCTACTAACTTATTAGCAGTTTTCATAGGGAACTGTTTCATTATTAGCTGCTTTCCAAACCAGTGGATATTGCATTTAATTATATATATATATATATATATATATATATATATATATATATATATATATATATATATATATATATATA
>CM074957.1:19347895-19353806 GCA_037577455.1 Pangasius macronema | reverse complement strand
ACTGATGAGCACAAAGACCACACCTCCTTCATTGAGACTGACAGGCACACAGGCCACACCTTCTTCACTGAACCTAAAAGGCATTATTTTTGTGTTTCCAGAGCACCAGAGGATGCTGATCTGCAATTCCGCAACCAACCAGGCCAAAGACATGGACCTGAGCGTAGTGAGGCTCATGTTCACTGCTTTCCTGCCCGACAGCGAGGGCGGCTTCACCCGCAGACTCGAGCCCGTCATATCCGAGCCCATCTACGACAGCAGTGAGTCCCTCAACACACACATACACATTTAACACACACCTCCAGTTTGCACTTCAAAACAGGAACAGGAACAGGAACTTAGTGTTGTTCAGTACATCTAATAATTCCAACAGTATCATAAATCATGATGAAAAGTTAAGCACACATCTTGCTGTGAAAATTTTACTGTGGTATTCAAAACTTTGGATGTCAATAGTGCAAGAAATAATAGCACTGAGTTGTTGTTCATGAGTGACACACTGTTGATGTTCCTTAATATAGCAGAATCCATTTTAAATTTGATTAGCGTTTGATGCTAATTGTTATTACAGTGTAATTCCAGTGTACACGAGTATTTTATTAGTTATTTATGTACATATCTGAGGCAAATGTTGACATTCTTGATGTTTTTGTGTCATTTCCATGTCCGTGAACATTTACGTTATTTCTATAAAAGACTCTAGATAAATGATTAGCCTCATTTCTAGCACGACATTTTGAGCCATCCCTATTTTTGGCATCTAACTTGCCTAGCAACAGTGTGCTAACAACTTTAACCGCAGCCACATGCATATTGAGTGCTTGACTTCCTGTGTCAAAAACACAAATTCTTCAAATTGTGAAGAACTGAACACAGAGACAGTGAGACAAAAAAAAAAAAAAAAATATATATATATATATATGGTGAGAGCAGTTAGAGTTAGAGGAAACAACACAGCTGGAGAAACATAAGCAGACAGCAAGAGAGATGGAGGAAGACAGAAGGAAAAAGAAATGAGGAATGAAGACAAGGAAGCTCTTGAACACGAGGAGGAAGCTCGGAGTTCGACATTTACATGAATTGTATGCCCCGAGTTGGATGAAGCAGTTTCAGTCTGTTGAACCAAGAAACGAAACAGCGTCTCTGGTTTTCTTTCACACACACACACTCACTTTCTCTCTCTCTCTCTCTCTCTCTATTTCTCTGTTGAAAGCCAAACTTCATTGCTTACCCTCACTGAAACTAGATGTACTTTCTGTTTCCACCTCTCACTCTTCTTGAAAATGTGAATGAGCAAAAGTGTTTGCACCCTTCAAGAGAATGTGCAACTATGGTTATCTAAATTAAATCTTTACTCACAGTGATGCTAAATTTGTACTCACTTACAGAAACTGCTTACATTATCATAAGAACATCTATTTTCAACTCATTTACAATTAGAAAAAAAAACATCATGCTGGATGAGAGCATGGCTGGGTTTTGAGAGGTTTATCTGGTGTAAAAAGTCACCAATGTAAGGCATAAGATCTTAGCGTTGTCTCCTCTCTGTATTTTCATGACCTCTGTCACAGGTAGTTAAAGAGCAGAGTCATTTTTAAAAAAGGACCAGGTTGGAAACAGCTTCTTACTGTAGGATGGTGAATTTTACATTTTTTGGAGATGGCCTTATAACCTATCCCAGATTGCTGAGCAGCAGCATTTGCTTCTCTGAGGTTATGGCTGATGTTCTTTCTTTTTGGCATGATGTAGACACATACCTGATTGCTCCAGAACACCAAACTGCCAAAGGTTCTGGGGTAGTCACACTTCTTGATCTTTAAGTAATCTTGTGCATTTCTTTAGTAACACCTGAATGCTAATTACACTCTCGATGATTGTGGAAGTAGGAAGAGTGTACTTATTTTTGCCACCCGGTTTCTGAATATTGGTTTACTTTTTGGGGAAAAAAGACTTCTTGAAATCTGTTGTGTTTTTTTGTTGTCACCTGAGCTTATTTGTTCGGTTATAGGAGTTGGTGAGGACCACACCGCTGTTATTTAGACCCTGGTAAATAAAAACCTCAAATTGAAGGAGGGTGTTCTTTTCATTTTTCCATGACTGTATGTATACGATCAGTGTGGGTGGCACAGCGGGTAGTTCTGCCACCTTACAACCCCTTAGTTCCAGCGAATGGAAATTCTAAAATGCTACAGCGTACAAAGACAATTGTGTGCTTACAACTTTGTGGCACCAGTTTAGGGAAGAACCACACATGGGTGTGATGGTTATGTGTACGCAGAGTTTGGGCCATAGAGTGTAGACTGGCTATGGCTATGCTAAATTGCCCCTCGGTGTGTGAATATGTGTGCTTGCACTGGCATCCCATCCAGGGTGTATACCCTCCTCACACCCAGGGTTTGACTCGACTCTGACCAGAAGAAAGCAGTTACTGAAGATGAATGAATTTTTGTGGAAGAATCTACAAAACAACTCAGTTTTCTGTGCTCTAGGACACAATTTCGTCTACTCTCATCTCATTCCTCATCTCTAGGATGGCGAGAAATGTTATTTAATTTGTTTGCTTGTTGCTTTTATAGATTATTATATGACATTTCAGACATCTGATTACATTTCAGACATAGTGATATCGCAGCCTATCTAGGTGAATTCACAAGCCTCGGAGTTGTGCGTCAATAGAAATCAAGTGGGCAGGACTTTGGGCTCTTTGAGCTGCTAATTATTGAGTTTTAAAAGTCACAATAGCCTTTTGTCTCACTGTTTTCATACTGTTGATTGCCACAGGTGTGGAAATAGGGGACATCTCCAAAACTGGGTTGATGCTCTTGATTTTAGCAAAATGTCACAACGGCAATTGCGTTTGCACTAAAACGAGGTCATAGCAATTGAGAACGAGAACAAGATGGCACCACGTTTGCATTATACCAGCAAATTATAATCGTGTCTGCATGAAAATAAAGCCCCGAGTGTGTAATTTTCTCACGAACCATCCGCCTGTCATCGCCTCTTGTTTTGCAGAAGCTCCGAATGCCTCAAACCTGAAGATCGTGCGCATGGACCGCACTGCAGGGTGTGTGACGGGTGGAGAGGAAGTTTACCTGCTCTGTGACAAAGTTCAGAAAGGTGAGGCAGCTCCGTCATTCCAGAGCGTGGCACATCAAATAATTGAGGTTCTGATCATAGATCAGATTTCATGATCGTATTCACCACATGCAGGAAGTCCATCTGATTTCGCTCGGGGGGAATTCCCCTACTGGCATGCAAATGAGATCAGGAGGAAAGTTACATATCACACATTCTTTCTATTCGTTTCTTATGGAATCCTGTGGGTTTTTTTTTTTCTTTCAGTTCCTACCCATCCTGCTTTCATTCGTTTGGTTTATCTTATGCCTTCCTTACTCTTTTCTTTTACCGATCACACATTCTCACTTTTTTTCTGTTTCTCTCTCTTTCATCGTAATGAGAGAGTTTCACAAAAGTCTCTCCGTTTGTCTGTATGGCTTTCTCTAGTTCATGCTCATTGTGTATGTCTCTCTCCCTCTCCCTCCATTTCTTACCCTGTCTCTCTGTGTCTCTCTCCACCCTTCTCTGTCTCTCTCTCTCTTTCTCTCATCTCTATGTCTCCCTCTCTCTTTCTTTCTCTGCTTCGTCTGTATGTCTCTTTCTATTTATGCTTTCTGTCCATGTCTCCTCCTCCCTCGCTATGTCACTCTCTCCTTTGTCTGTGTGTCTCTCTCCCTCTTTCTTTGTCTCCCTCTCTGCATTTCCCCTCTTCCTCCCCACTCATTAGTTCATTAGTACTTTCACCAGGAAGTGGCACACTGATGCTGTTGAACCTGAAAGTCTGCCTGTGTAGTACATCATCTTTCTCACATTTGGCACTGAGTTTGTTTTTCTCCAGTATGAATTTTTTATTTTTGTTTTTTTAGCACTGTGAGCTAACATTTAGTGTCTGCAAATAGTCCGAGCAATTTATTCCTCCTGCACAAAACGACACGCTACATCCTTGTTCAGTCTGTTGTCCTGGACATACTTGTAGCCATGGAGGAAGTAAGTTAGCAGGATATTCAAATTTGTGTGTGTGTGTGTGTGTGTGTGTGTGTGTGTGTGTGTGTGTGTGTGTGTGTAGTCAGCTGTATGAGGAAGTGATGTCCTTTTTCTCCTGATGAGCTGGCCCAGGTCTGATGTCATGTTGTTGTTGTTGTTGTTGTTGTTGTTGTTGACAGATGACATCCAGGTGCGCTTTTATGAGGATGATGAGACGGGAATTGTCTGGGAGGCATTTGGGGATTTCTCTCCCACCGACGTGCACAGACAGGTGAGTCGGGCGCCGTTCACACTAGAGTGGCGCTGGTGTGACACCTTCATGATCCGATACACGTCCAATCCGACGTCAGGGTTGGCATTACATCACTTCTCATTTTAAAACAGGCGAGGTTTTACTTATTCGACTGTTGAGATATTTTTAAACGCCTCTGTCCACTTACTAAATCGCCTGCAACGCATGTAATGTCCTTAACAATTAATCTTCTCTCACTCAGTTTGCCATCGTGTTTAAGACGCCGAAGTACCGCGACCAGAACCTTCAGAAACCCATCTCGGTGTTCGTGCAGCTCAAGAGGAAGTCGGACAACGAGACGAGCGAGCCGAAACCGTTCACCTATCACCCACAGATCATAGGTACGCAAGTGTGGCTTCACCTATTATCCACTCGTCATCTTTCCCCCACAGATCACAGCCGCTGAATTCTTCACACGATAAACCACTGAGACTAGTTTAGTGTTTGTCCTGTTAGTGTTGCTCTGATTCAGCGCCTCTGGAAAGACGAATCCAGCGTGATTAGTGCTAATCACAACAATATCGTTGTACACTCTTTCACCTTTAAGATCATAGGTACAAAAGAAAAACACAACAGCACACATCCTAAAACAAACCTTTACCTGATCAGAGATGGAAAGAACACCTACGATCTGTCGTTCTTTTATCAAATATCTCAAAACCACAGGTGGAAATTCGTTCTCTTGCACCTTCACATGATAAACCACATCGATGCACGACACCAACGCTATTAGCAACCACTTAGTGTTTTTTATTCATATTATTATTTTATTACCATTAAGAGTAATAAATATATTAACTGGCTGTGATTTCTGAAATATATAAGATATCAAATGATATATCTTGACCCCTTGTTTATAAATCTTAGCTCCTTTATGCTTGGTGATCTGCTCTCTTTTTTTCTTCCTTTCTGTCGCCTGTTCTGGTTTTCTCTCTCTGTCTTGCTCGCTTCTTCTCTCTCTCATTTCTTATTCTCACAATTTCTCTCACTTCCTCTTCGTCTCGCTTTTGCTATCTCTGTGATCTCTGTGATATCTGCGATCTCTCTCGCTTCGTTTTTTTCCCCCTCTCACACTCTAATCCTTCTTTTCACCGTGACTCTCTTGCTGTTTTTCCCTGAAAATAAACCTCCACGTGAATTTTTAAATTTTTTTGCGACAGATAAAGAAGAAGTACAGAGGAAGAGACAAAAAACGCTGCCCAATTTCCCAGATTATGGCGGGGCAGGGGGCGGAGTCGGGGGCATGTATAGAGGCCCAGGAGGCGGGGCTACGTCAGGGGGTGGCCACGGAGGAGGCGGAGGAGGAGGTGGTGGAGGTGGAGGTACGTGAACGCAAAACGAGTGTAGAATCATTCACGTTGATGTTGCCATAACTGTATCGCTGTGACATTTATGATGAAATAAAATTAAAAATATATATTTGTGTATATCTTTTATCTAGGTCATTATTACCAGGGTTATTATAACAACTTCAACACCGGCTATGGCTTTCCACCCTCCATGGGTGGAGGAGGGAGTGGCATTAAGCACTGTGAGTCTAAGCACGAAACGTTACGAACATATAAAAAAAAACAA
>CM074957.1:19335395-19342895 GCA_037577455.1 Pangasius macronema | reverse complement strand
GCAGAGCTTGAGTGCAGAGACAAAGCAGGCGCTTTGCAGATGTCTGGAGGAGTCTCCAGGGGGCTGGGAGAGTCTGGCACACACACTCAGACTAGGCATCCTCATCAACGCATTCCGCCTCAGCCCACGGCCAGCCTGCACACTTCTGGACAGCTATGAGGTACACATCTCTCTCTCTCTCTCTCTCTCTCTCTCTCTCTCTCTATCTCTCACCTACACACACACACGTGTGTGTACACACCTCCATGTGTGTACATGTCCTGTATGTTCACTGATCTCGCTGTGTGCTGTGCAGGTATCAGGCGGGACGGTGCGCGAGCTCTTAGCAGGTCTGAAGAGTATCGGGAACACTGGCGCAGTCAGCATACTGCAGGAGCACTTTGTGTATGAGGAAAACGATAACACACACGACGAGCAACTGACCACAGGTAGGATTTCCCAGCATACACACGTACTACTACAAACGCACTCCTTCTCCTTGACCTTCTAATATTAGATAGCTGTCATGCAGCGACACACCCCGAAGATGACTCGTTTCAGTGACACATACATATATATATATATACATACATACACTCACAAATGATGTCACTCACTTCCTCTTTCAGCAGTAATGCCTTCACCTTGCTTGAAACTCAGCAAGTGGTGTGTGTCACACTTGGGGTTTTCCTAAATGAGGGACAGAGACAGCACACACTTGCACTGTAGTTTCTGTGTGGTCATTGGGTGTGTGTGCGTGTGTGTGTGCGTGTGTGTTTGTTGAAATAGTGTAGATGTAAACCAGAAAAGGGGGGGGTTCCCCTCCCACTAAAGCAGAACTGAGATCCCATTTCTGTACGAGAAATACAGTGACACATAGATACATGTTCTGGTTTTGATGGAGGGCCAGTGCTCGAGAGGAAAACGGGGGAATTCTCTCACCTTGTTTTTCATCATTGTTTATAAGGAAAGTGAAAAATCTTTGACTCACTCTGAGGTGTGTTTGTGCTTTTACAATTGAGTACCAAATTTTCCAGAACTTTGTTTTGTCCTACGACTCATACTTTGTTTTGTTTTTTGCCAAGTTCTTTACATAGAGGTGAAATACTAAAGACTTTAATAATTGCTATTGTTGCCACCCTGACAGTGATTATTTTCCAATAGCAGCATGTTTTCCATGTTTATATTTATTAAAGAATGACATCATACTTTTTACTGATTTTACTGACCGTTTATATAGCTTATATTCAATTTGCTGACAGCGCTGACAAATTTTTGCTTATTAAAAAAGCGACACTGTTTTTTTTTATCCATTTATAGTTGCATTTAAGGTTGTGGAACATCTGTGAAACAAGTTAGTTCCTGTTCTCGTTTACATTCATGGCATTCGGCAGATGCCTTTATCCAGAGCGACTTACAATTATCTCATTAAGGGCCTTGCTCAAGAGCCCAGCAGTGGCAGCTTGGCGGTGCTGGGATTTGAATTCTCAACCTTTTGATCAGAAATCCAGTGTCTTAACCACTGAGCTACCACTTCCCCATACCACTTACATTATAGCAGCTTTAAAATAAAATCCCTTCACCAGCCTCTCGTTTTTTCCTCTCGTTACCGAGAAACCGGAAATCACAAAGCCCTCCATCTTGAAGATTCTCCCGTGTCTGAAAACTTAAAGCGCCGACACTGGAGACTCCTTCCGTAAATGTTAAATAAAGACCTCATCACCACATTAATTACACGTTTTTTAATCTGTTTACAGTATGTGGAGTATCTGCCCTAAATATCTGAATATCCAAACGAGTGCATCAACATAACCCTTCTGACCTAAAGTATAACACCGACCCTGGTCATGATATCTGTCAAGTAAAACATGTTTACTAAACTTTCTGGCGAAATGTTTTTAATTGTAAAAAGACTGGTCTGTCATTTACTGTCTTAATCCCCGGAAAGTGATTTATGTTTGAAGATTAGCCGTTGCTGTTGTTTTATTCTTTTAACCCATTTCCCTTTGGTTTTTCTTTCTCTCTGCCCAAGTAGATGGCGGTGTCTGTGCAGCGGACGTCCTAGATTTTAATAGAGGCAGCCTGCTGTCGCCGCACACGCTATCGCCGCACCTCTGCAGGAAGGTCATCCCCAGCCTCAACATGACTGACTGACTCGCTGACCTCTGACTGGAGCCAAAGTCCCCAACCTTGAACTAAGAGCTCACAATCTTCAAAGGCGCTCGGATCTGGGACTCGCCTTTGGCCTCTGCGATTGGCTGGGCCACATCCACACGCAGGACCATTGGCTAGGCAGCACTTGGAGTGTTGTGATGTCGAGACGCACTTGGTTGAATAATTTCAGTTGTACAAGATTTTTATTTAAGTACTTTTTTTTTTTTTACTCCGTAGTTTTTTTTATTATTGTTTTTGATTTTATTAAGACACAGTGACAGTTAGACAATGTTGTGTTTATTTTCTGACCGATATTAAGCCTACATTAATGTCCAGAAATAGCGTACAACCGTATACAACTATGCCATGTTTTTGTGTGAGAGTGGTATTATTAGCATCATCAGGAGTTTAAATATTCAGGGCTTATACTATATCATTAATGTTCCTTATTTTTTTAAGAGAATCCTGCCTCAGGACTCCGCTGCACTCCATTTAACTCATCCTGCTTCATGTAGTCAGTTTCATCCCAAAGTTTGGCATTTTGGTCACACCTGAATCTTAGTGTTCTTTTTTTTTTTTTTGGAGCCTCTGGACCAATAGGCTTTTAGTATACTGAAGAAAAACAATGAAAGGAAGCTTTTAAAAACAGTTTTACAGCAGTGGAATTTATTTAACTTTATTTCTCTTACCATTTTGTCTAAGCTTTTCATCTACTGTTGCATTGCACAGGTGTTTATGGGTACTGTGTTGATTTTTTTTTATGTGTGTTTGTGGTGCTACAATCAGAAATAATGACGAGTACTGAATGAAATAGCATTTTTCGGAATTTTCAAGATTGCTTTTATTTCATAAGCTGTCAAAGGGCATTTCCCACCTCCAAATTTTAGCAAAACAAGCTCTCAAATCTAAAAGGAAACAATTTGCCAAAAATGTACACAATTACCTTCTAATCCAATATGTACAATATCAGCAAAGACATTGCTGTTGTTTAAAGTTTGCGTGTTAATTTTCCCAATGTAACTAAGTGAGTAGTTATAGTCATAGTGTTGTATATGCATCTATTCATTCATCTTCAGCAAGCACTTTATCCTGGTTAGGATTGCATTGGATCCAGAGCTTGTCCCGGGAACGCTGGGCACAAGGCAGGAATACACCCTGGACTGGACACAGGTCTATCACTGAGCACCATTCACAAACATGGGTAGTTTAGTGTAGCCAGTCCACCTGTTTCTGGGAGGTGGGAGGAAACCAAAGAACTCAGAAGAAACCCACGTGGACACTGAGAGAACAAACAAAGCCCAACACAGACAGTAACCCGAGCTGTGAGACGGCAATGTTACCCGTCTCCACTTTATCGTATTGTGCAAATTTCATTCTAAATCATTGCATAGTCCCTCTGAAGATGGTGCGAAGTGATAACAAAATGGTCGCAATGAAATGATCACTCATTGCTGATTGAATACATTTGAGATAACAGGAAAATTGTGTACATTATATTTCTGCTTTTTAAGACCACTGTGATCTGATGAGATCAACATGCGTGTATGCTTTCCTCATGAAAAGGAAAAAGTCAAGTTTGTGATATATGCACAGCCAGCGTGTGACGATCTTTGCAGTGAGGAGTTCAAGAAACTAGAGAAATGTTTACCAGAGATTTTTCCCAACATGTGCTTGCAGTTCTGAGTAAAAAAAAAATCGAGAACATATCAGTATAAAGAAATCATAGAAACAAAGCACATAACTGCACACAAAAATCTTTGTTACGCTTTATCTGGTTTAAGTATAAGCTCACAAACTGATCCAAAATTGTTTTTTCATCGCTCCTCTGGATAACTGGATAGGCATATGAAGCTCCATGCCCTTTTTGTCTGTTTTAGTGATGTTCTCATGATCTAGAGCTTCTTTATAACATTTATATTGTCTTGAAATTCCCATATCAGCTCCACCCTGCTGTATGTTGTTATATACTGAGGAAAACCAAAGCCTTGTTCTTGCTTAGCAGTGAAATTGTATTTATAACTGGCTATGAAATGGGTTTTTATTGACGTCATTTTATAATAAAACTATTAATTACACTCTGTCATTGTGTTTGTGAATGTTCTTGTGTCATTAAAGTGAGTTCATAGAATGAATTAAGTACAATTTTCACCTCAGACTACAAATGTTTACATGCTAATTCAGCTAATGGAAGTCTGAGGTAAAATCTTTTTGGTGAATTTCTGCCTCAAACTACACCCAGTGTAAATCAATCTTTACTGATGTAAGTGTGATTATGTATCTTAACTATGCTGAACGAGTATATGATTGTGTATTTATTTATAAAGAAAGATTTTTGCGTGACAGACTTTGAATACTTGTTAGCTTCGTAGCTCCAGTGCAGAATTAAAGAAGCTAGCATTTCTGGCTAAACACGTATTGGCTTATTTGGTTACAATTTAGGCAAGTGAAACATTAGATTAGATTTTTTTATTTAAAAAATTGAGAGTAAACATGTAAGTATGTACAGCAATATTGCTTTGTCACTTTTCACAATAAATTAAATCGTTAAATTGATACAGCAAGGTGTTAGCTGGAGTAGAGCAGGCAGATGTAATACCTCCTCTGTCCACCAGATGGCAGAAGAGCTGCATGAAGCCAGCATCCAGCTGCGTTTTAAATGAGTTACTGACTGTGATTAAAAAATAAAAAATAAATAAATAATAATTATTATTATGTTCATTCTAATTTAAAGGGAAGTTCATAACCATCAATTATCCCAAAATCCATTCAATTTAAAGAATTATATTTATTATTGAGTGATTATAGATATTAGCCTATTTGACTGGTCACATCCAAAACCTCAGTAACTCAAAGAAATAGTATAATAAAGAAAAGCTCCATGGGTGCAATAAAGAGCCCCAATATTACTGTACATATTTAACTAATGAGCCTAATATCTGAATAGTTGGATTATCCTTTTTGGTGGGGATCCATGAAATGTATATTAAGATGTCCCTGACTCCATATACACACCATTCACTCTAATGAACAGCTCAGATTGTTTTTAACTGAAGCATTTTGATTACATTACACAGCTAACAGTATTGTTATTGAGTCGGTTCAAAGAGTCGGTTCAAAGAGTCGGTTCAAAGAGTCGACTCGTTCGTGAACGACACATCACTAGTAAATTTGTAAAGACCCCATACTACGGTTTCAGGGTTTTATTATTATTTAAAAAAAAATACATGAATGAAATGAGGGTGAATGCTACAAAAGGAATAATAGTAAAATGAATAATGTGATGAATGAATAATAATAATAATAATAATGAAATGAATAATGTGAAAAGAATAGAGTGAAAGATTTTTGTTTTAAAAAGGAGAATAAATAAATAAATAAGATTTTTTTTCTGGTAATTTAGAGCAGGCAGTGTGTGATATTTATGGCAAGATATTTCAGGAAAATGGTGGAATACTGATGTTGGTAGATAGATATGAAAAGAAGATATGAAAAGACTGAAAGACTGTGAAAGTATTATTATTATTATTATTATTATTATTATTATTATTATTATTATTTAGTTTTTATTTTGTGCAAATGGTATACAGTTGCATTGAACTGTGTGTAGTACAGTACATAGAGATGTGTGTGTGTGTGTGTGTGTGTGTGTGTGTGTGTGTGTGTGTGTGTAGCAGTGAGGAGGGAGTGCGGAAGTCGCGCTCGTGCACACTAAACTCTGCGACTGAAGTGTAAACAGGCGGCAGCGGCGGCAGCAGCAGCAGTTGGCTGCGGTTAGCTCTCCGCGCTATCTGTGCTCCTCACTGCGCCTCATGACTTAGAGCTCGTCAGAAAAACCACTGGACACTACGCCATTTGTAGCACTGTTACTTCTCTGTGAGGTAAACAGCTTGTCGGACTCCTCAGGAAGAAAAAAAAAGTGTCTTTTTTTTTTAGTTCTTTCCTCCGTCCGCCTTCATGAGCGGGTTGTTCTGGTGTTTCTTCTCAGTGCTACGTGATGGTACGCTCTTTGTGCTTTTCTCGTACGTTCTCTCTCTAAAGGAAGCCGTTCTGTGTGATTACTGAGGAAATTTCCCGTTCTGTCAGGATGACTCGGCGCGGTTTAACCTAGCTAGCTGGCCCGGAGTAGCTAGCTGTAGCTAACGGAGATACTGACTGACTCACTGATTTCACGTCCAGCGGTTGCCACAACAACCGAAAATTCGAACCCGCGCGCGATTTATTTCCCCGCATCTCGCGACGCACGGAAATGGCGGAAAGCGGCGGAATAAAGCGGGGCAAGCCTGGAGAGAGCCCCAGCACTGGGAGGATAAAGCAAGCAGCCGCAGAAAGCCCCGAAGCGAGCCCCGGCAACGGGAGGAAGAAGAACGGTGGAGAGAGCCCCGGCTCCGGGAGGATGAAGCCGCATCAGTCGCCCTCTACCCGGGCCGCAAAGTATCACGCCACCGGTCACTCTTTCCGCAAAGTGACTCTGACCAAGCCGACTTTCTGCCATCACTGCAGCGACTTCATCTGGGGGCTCGTGGGCTACGTTTGTGAAGGTATGATACGCTTTGTTTTCTTTCCCTTCCCTTGTGCACACAGAGATTTAACATCTGGATCAAAGTTCACGTGCAGTAAAAATGTTCTTTCTATGAATCAGATTTTTTTGGATGCACGTTATCTTATGTGTCGATATGCATCTTTATCTGTGCACAGAGAGCATAGAAATGCATGTAAACACATCACGTGCAAAAAGGCAAAAAGTGGCTCAGGCTTCATGCACTGCACAACAGGAGAGACGCTAAAACTGCAGTGCAAAAGGGAAACACTGAACTGTGTAGTGCAGGAGAGAAGAATATTTAAAGTATAAACTTTAGTGAAGAGCAGGGAAACATTAACTGTACAGTGAAGAAAGAAACACTAAACTGTGCAGTGAAGAACACACAAATGTACAGGGAAGAAAAACACAAATGTACAGTGAAGAAAAACACAAATGTACAGCGATGAGAGAGACACTAAACTGTGCCATGAAAAGAGAGAGAGAGACACTAAACTGTACAGTGAAGAGAGAGAGACACTAAACTGTGCTGTGAAAAGAGAGAGAGAGAGAGAGAGAGAGAGACTAAACTGTGCCGTGAAAAGAGAGAGAGAGAGAGAGAGAGAGAGACTAAACTGTGCCGTGAAGAGAGAGAGACACTAAACTGCAGTGAAGAGAGAGAGAGAGAGAGAGACACTAAACTGTGCAGTGAAGAGAGAGAGACACTAAACTGTGCAGTGAAAAGAGAGAGACACTAAACTGTGCCATGAAAAGAGAGAGAGAGAGACACTAAACTGTGCAGTGAAGAGAGAGAGAGACACTAAACTGTGCAGTGAAGAGAGAGAGAGACA
>CM074957.1:19325187-19335337 GCA_037577455.1 Pangasius macronema | reverse complement strand
GTGCAGTGAAGAGAGAGAGAGACACTAAACTGTGCAGTGAAGAGAGAGAGAGACACTAAACTGTGCAGTGAAGAGAGCGAGAGAGAGACACTAAACTGAAGAGAAGGGAGAGACACTAAACTGTGCAGTGAACAGAGAAACAGTATATAGTGCTCTCTCTCTCTCTCTCTCTCTTTTTCTAACTCTCTCTGATTCTCCATCTCAATCTGCCTTTGTGTATGTGATGCATGATTCTCCTCTTGTCCATGTCCCTGTCTCTCCTGCTGTCTTCCTCCTGTGTGGTGTACAGAGCGAGTATCGAACAGCTGCCTCTGGGAGAGGAGCGAGATTGATGGCGCTCGATTTCAGGAATCCTTAATTGGCCAAAGATGTCTGGCTTCCCATCTTGAAGTGTGTACTTAATTGATGGAGCCGAGAGAGAGAGCGCGCGTGTGTGTGTGTGTGTGTGTGTGTGTAAGGTTAGCAGTCACTAATCTCTTGGTCTTGGGCAATTGCACTAAGAGCGCTGAGGCTAAAACCAGATAGCAGATTGATCGTATTTGTGTGTACATCTGTGCAAAGCCACCAGCTTGTGCTCATTCGGTCAAGTCCCATTCCATATGTCGGAGTTTCTGGGAAGAATCACCACAGTCAGATAGAAGTCACATCCCAGATTTGAACGCCTGTTTAAAGACAGAGGGAAAATAGCTTTTAGCGGAAACGCTGTGAGGATGATGGAACAGCCAGGAGCTTTTAAAGAGCAGAAAGCACTCGGCTATGTAAGAGGTTAATGCGTTCCAGGAAAACGGCAAAAGCTCCTGGTTAGCTTGTTTGCCTGGAGAATTTTCCGCAGTGAAGCCATAAAGCAGCTTTAGATATTTGGAGCTCATCAAAACCATGCAGAAATATTCCTCTGATTTACGACTTGTTTAACAGGAGCAGTAATCCCAGGGTTGTCAGAGACGGGTCCTTAAATGTGAAGCTCAGGGTTTGGTTTTTTTTTTCTTGTAATATTTGGTGAAGTTTTATCCACATTCTGAAAACTTGGATTAAATATCTGCTCACAGGAGAACTTCAGGATTCCGTAGCATGCCTGTATTCTGGGGGAAAAAACAAAACAAAACCCACCAACATCCGGGACATGGAGCCGTCTCTAATCACGTTGCCTGATCATTCAGAAAGCTCCACATAATGGTGTCGATATACCAAAAAGAAATCATATCACGCTTCTCGAAGGCATCTCTACGATACGTAATACGTATCATGCGGAACGTTCCGGTTAATACAGCACTGTTGAACTGAGAGAAAAGGTTCATTTTAGCATCATATCTGTTGCTTCCAGTCAGTTTATAGCTATAATTTTTTGTTATTTAAATAAAAATATTACAATCTCCACAACATAATGTATCACGATATGGATGTTATATCGTAACATCGCCCAGCTCTAGCTCCTCATTTTGGATTTGTGTTGTTTTGTGGGCGTGGCTTTGGAGGGAAGGTCTGTATTTGTTTGGTGTTTTGAGTTTCAAACTAGCGGAGTTCCACCAAAATCCCAAACCGGACCTTTAATCCTTTAATTAATAAGAGCTGGAAAAATTAAAACGTCTGTATGTTTTAAGGTGGCTCATAGATCAGGTGTTGTATCAAAAAAATAAGGTTTTTAATAGTTTTTCACTCTGACTCATTACAAATTTTGTCGAGACTAAAGTCCCTCGGTGCTCACTTCATCTACTGTAGTGAGATTTTTAAAATACTTCAGTCTTATCTCTTTCTCACTTCTCACGGCAACACCCTGAATACTCCAGACAGGCGTCTTTTATGACTCCATCCGCCGCATGTTTGAATGGGCAGTCATATAAAGACCTGCAAGACACCGCTTGTCGAACGAGCGAGCGGAGCAGATGCGTTACAAGTTCCACTTTCTGTTTGATACACAACGATTGTCTCAACTTTGCTTATTCATTATGAAGTGGCAGCACACGCTGAGTGCGTTATGCTATCTCAGAATGATTGCCTTTATCATTTTTTTCCACCACCCATGATTATCTCGAGGTCCCGATCCTCCTGTCAGAACACTAATCAGATGAGATTTCTTGCATCACGACACAGAAAGGCGAGTCATCAGTTTCCCAAGTGCTTGAGTGTTGTTACGGGATGGAACAAGACCAAAAATGCACTTATGGATGATGCTAGGCAACTCTCCGACGGGCACGGAGTCACGGCGTAGCTAACGGGAATATTTCCTCGGAGATGCTGAAGGAGCCCCAGGAAGCCGTCATTGGGGCTGACGGTGTGGGCGGGGCTCCGGCCCGTGATTGACGGCAGCTGTGTTGCCAGGCAGAGCCGTTTCACAAGTCGTGATCGACTCTTCAAGGTTGACATGGCAACAGATGGAAATGGAAGGGTGGGGGGTGGGGGAGGGTCACTGTAGACAGGAACCGTGAGGAACGTCTGAGGACATGAGGAAACGTATACACACACACACACACACACACACACACACGTGGGGCTTGTTACGGAATGACGCAGCTAATCTACAGTTCAGCTCTGTCCTTTTATTGGAAATTTGGCCTGCGGACAAACATTATACACATCAAACATTCTGTGTTGATGTGCGTTCGTGTATCTACGTTGCAACACAGAAGGGATTTATGGGTAATCATAGGGCATATAAAGGTGTGCGTGTGTGTACCTTTGAAAGAGCTAGCTTTTTTACTGTTTGTTTTTCCTTGCCCGAAGCCATCTCACTACTCGCCTTCAGGCTGTCATTCTTTGAATTAATTCCTTTCTTTAAATTGAATACTTGAGCGTGGTGTTAGCGTGGTGTTAGCACCGTGTTTCCTCTTTAAATAATTCAAAGCATTTTATTTCTTTCATGGTCCCACACAGCAACGATGCAATTATAGACAGTTTTCTGTCGAAAATGTTTTGCAAAAAATGACGTTCGGACAAAGTCCAGTCATTGTGACAGATGCAGTTGTACTGCGATCAGTGCTCGTCTCTTTTCGCTTTAGATTCTGAAAAATCACAAACTGTAACCTATGCACGTGTGATGGCAGAGACGAGTGCGACCACCTACAGTTTTAAATTTAGTCATTTTAGTCATAAGTGCGGTTATACGGAAAATAATGCACACTGGGGTGGTGTGATGCGGCGCAACGTGAAGCGGAGTGCCGTTATCTGTGTCATAGCCATGAGAGACATTCGTTTCTTCACCAGTCTCTCTTTCTCATTCTCTCTCTCTCTCTCTCTCTTTCTCTCTCATGCTCTCTCTCTTTTACTGAGAAACTGGAAAACCTAACTCCTCTGTCAGGAAGACAGTCTTCCCGTGCTGGGAAAACCCCACGACTGTTTCGAAGCGGGGACACCCGACACTCCTTCCGTCAATGATTATACGCTTTTCTTTGTTCTGGCCCTGTGTGTGAGCTGTTACTACAGAGGCAATAATGTATTAGAGCGAGCGTTCTAAAAATAAATAAATAAATAAAATTTTTAAATGAGAAATTGAATTGTTTCCTGAAGAGTAACTCTGGTTAGATCGCTGAGTTTGGGGGAAAAATTACTTGAGGGGAGGGGGAGAAATTTCTGACGTCTTAATTATGCGTTTTTTAATGTGATTTCATATATCATGGCGTCAGCAGTTCCTGCCGATCTTCATGATGGTTATCGGCACTTGTTCATTATCGCAGCCTGCTCAGGATGGATATGTCGGTGGTCATCGTGTACGTATCATCCTATAACCTGAGATCGAACCCGTTGCGTAATCCGAGCCTTTTCCTCCGACGCACGCTCCACTCATATTGCATGCTTTTACCGCAAGCAGCACATGACGCATTGGAAAGACAGATGCTGATGAGTCGACCGCTGAACATCTGCATCTTGTGTCGAGATTTTTATTATTAGTCAAGTCCTGCAGGATGAACAATTAGCTGGTGATCAGATCATTAGAAATTGTATTAGAATTTTACACATTTTCTGCCAATACACAGCCATTTGTAGATTAGAAATGTCTATGCTCAGAGTGCATTGTGGGTAATACACACTCAATCAACAAGTGAGGGGGGAAAAAAACAGAAAAAAAAAAAAATATATATATTTTTTTTTTTTTTGGATAATTGAACAGATTGGATCTCCATAGAGATGAGTTTGCTAGATGGAATCATCCTAATGAGCCCAGTGAGGTGCTCTCGATATATTTTGGGTTAACAAAACAAGGGCATGGTGTGTGTGTGCGTGTTTTTTTTTTTCTTGTATGTTGGTAACAGTTCTCATGGACGTTCTGTTACTGAGAACAGCTCAAGCCAGCAAGCCCACTTCCTGTCACTGAGGAGGATACAAAACCTGAGACTGCGTCAGCTGTGTGAGTGTGTGTGAGTGTGTGTGTGTGAGTGTGTGTGTGTGTGAGTGTGTGTGAGTGTGTGTACATTCTGTGGGTTGTGTGGGAGGATGGTAGTCAAACCCAACCCTGCCAAGTGGCTGAAAAGTTTACTCGCCATGCTGTTGCTTTTTCCCCGTCATGATGCTCATGCACTTGCATCAGCGTCTCGCTTAGATGTTGTTGTTTTTTTTTATTTTTTTTGCTTAACTTAGCACTGGTAAACACCTTGACTAGGACTTAGTGAAATGGGGTCTTTTGTACTGTAGTGTATACACATACGTGAGATACACAGTAGTGAAAAGCAGAAACTCAATTAAAAAAAAAAAAGAAAGAAATCGGAGAGCTTAGACAAACCCACTATACACAACCGCACAACACAATGAACACACAGATTAGTAAATAAATACTACATGTGGAAAGATTCACTGATTGAAGTGCCGGCTCCGGCACACACACACACACACACACACACACACAATTTTCCACTTGTTTGATGATTGGAAATACATATCGTTTTACCAACTAAGTGATATTTATCTCAACCAGAATCCGTCCTAAAAATATCAACCTCAGACCACATCCACTTCTTCAGTGACTCGCCGATGTGGTTTAGGACACCGTGTGCCGCACTGTCACCTATAAACACAAACAAAACTTCGCTGGAACGTAATGGAGGCGGCCATCTCGAATCCTAAGCGCAATCCTGTCCAAGAATCCTCGCCTTCTTCAACCTTTGAAGGTTGAGCAGACGTGGTGGAGAAAGCTCGTTTGGAAACCAGCCTTCCGGTCCGGAATGCTTGTTTGTGATTGGATTCACTTCCTGTCAGCCAATTTACTGACCCTCCAATAACACTCCAGGAAATTGACATTGGAATTGGGCTTGTTCATCTGTCGAAGCCACCTACTTAACCTTCAGATGCCTGATCATGAATAAAAAGCTTACCTAAATCTTACCTAATTTTACCTTATCTGCACCTTTACATAAAATGACAGCTTGCTGATGTCAGCCATTTTATAGCCGCGCCCCCAACGTCCTCATAAATCATTATGAGGTGAAGTTGCACGTTTATAGTTGTAGTTAGCATGTAGCATTTTGAATGGGTTTGTTATAACATGGCTTTCAAGCAGTTGAACGTCGAAGTCATGACAATCCGTGCTGATGGGAAATATTAAAAATTTTTCGTCCCCAAATCTTAATTAATGCACTTAATTACTTGTGAGAAACACTTCTGCCTGGCTGGTGGATGCGTATAATGTACTCACGTTAGTACTTTTCTGTTTAAAATCACGATGTAATCACAGCTCTACTTCCACGTGGCTTTAAGAAAAAAAAGAAAAAAGGAAACATGAACGTGTGAAGAAATGAAAATGACACGACAACGGTATCGATTTTACGCGAACATTATGTTTAAGCATATGTTTATGTTTTGCAGCTTCTCGGTGCCATGACGTGCTTCATGTTTTGTCATCAGAAGAAAGAAAAATACAGGCTGATGAAAGAATGACTGATTATAGCTGAGAGAAAAACTCTTGTTCTTCAGACGTTCCACAACATCATAAATCTGACTCCAAAGTTCAGGGTGGTGAAAGGAATCCCGCGTCGGCAGCCGGGTGCATTGTGGTCGGACAGCAACTAATCAAAGGATTTAATCTGTCTTATAGAGAATGCAACAGCTGACTCAGTGATGATGGAATTATTATGTATGAAATCTTAATCCTAATAGCACTGAGAGACACGTAAAGACTACAGTACACTCTTGTTTTCTCACTGGAGTGTGACTCGTGTTGTGTGTGTCCTGCCGATGGTTATCACAATGTGCGTATGCAAATGTGAAAACTAACACTCTCTCTCTCTTTCACTCTCTCTCTCTATCTCTCTCTCTCTCTCTTGCGTGTCTCTCCGCAGTGTGTAACTTCATGTCTCACGAGAAGTGTTTAAAGCACGTGCGGACTGTGTGCTCCTGCATGGCGCCCACGCTGGTGCGGGTGAGTGAGAACCTGCCAAAACTATCACACACACACACACACTGTGTGTGTGTAGGGATGTGTGTCCAGTCCACTGAGTTTACTACGAAGTAAATAGAAACCTTCACTTTGAACAAAATGCAGTGAGAGTGTGTTATCGTTATATTGCATCATAAACAAGGTGATATGGGAATTCTGGGTAGAAACATGATCCTGAAGAATCTCTGCTTTTCCGTGGCTCTCGCACTGGAGACTCCTTCCATAAACGTTAAACCTGCAGTAATCACACACAATGCACCACATCAAAGACCGTACAAGTCACTGTGTAAGTTGCTTAACGTATTAGAACGAGTGATCTAATATAATTCTGGGATTTGCGCTCGTGTCAGAGCTGCTTTTATAGAACATTAACCAGTGCCTTCTGACCAATCAGAAGCGAGCGTTCGGATATATTCGGAGTAATGCAATACAATTCAAAATGCTGATGTGATGTAATTTGATTTCTTGAGTGATATCATTGTGGTTTCAGACATAGACATAAATGATAATAAAGTGGTGAAAAAAAAGAAAAGTGGTGTTGGGTTTATTTTCTTTCTGACGAGGCGAGGAGGCGTGGCCAAAAGAAGAATGCTGAATTGTACGCGAGAGGTGATTGGAATGATGATATGATTCAAAAAAAGACTTGTTTTGCTCTAAAATGAAAGAGTTTATGTAGAAATCGTGTTACTGAGCCAGACCGAGGCATGCACGGTGTTAAACCGGTGAATACGCGGCGTATAGGTGGATACGTGTACGTATACGTGTACACACCGCGTTTACTGTTGATCCAACTCAGTAATTAATAAAGCTGCAGCTCTGTGGACTGAAAAACAAAACATGAAAACAAGGAGGCGTTAAACCGGCAGGCTGGTCTCAGTTCTCTCGCCCACACACAGCCCTTTAATGATTACCCAGCCGTCCTGAGAGCTTTGGGAGTCTCTCTCTCTCTCTCTCTCTCTCTCTCTCTCTCTCTCTCAGAGAGTCTTTGTCTTTCTCTCTCATCTAATTACAGTGTGGTTCTGCAGAGCGATTCAGCCACCATGCTGAGACTGTGGCCTCTTTACACTTATGTTCATAAAGTTTCATAATGTTCAGCTGCTCATTTAAACCCTGGTTAATGACAAACACACACACACACACACACACACACTTTATTTTCATGAGAATCTAAACAAAAGCATCTTATTCTTCAGTGCAGAATATAAGAAGTCAAACTTATATTTTACATTTCAATCATTTTCTTCACGCTCGAGTTGTTGCTAAGCGACTTTGCTTTTGATTAGCCGTCTCCGCGTGAAGCTCCTAATGAGATGGGTGCATCTGGGTAATCTTTTCACTCCGACTGAGTTACACCGTTTAAGCGTTCCTGCTCGGTATAAAACTGAACGCTAAGTTGTGCCAAAGCTTCGAGAAGTCCCTTTACTTGGACTGTAATAAAAATAGAAACATTGTGCAACCTCATGCCTCGACCACAATGCCAGTTTTAGGTTCTGCTTCTCCTGTTGCTGTTTTTGAATCTCTTCTGCTTTGAATGAACCAGATCCTGAGCAGGAAACAAGGTCACTTCCTGTAGCCTACTGTAGGAAGTCCCGCAGGAGCCAGACAGGAAGTGGTCCCTCTCTGGGCAGGACGAGGTCAAGGGCGCATGCATGCGTGACGACGTGCATTCTCGTAGCCTGTGTGTTCACTGTTAGCATTGCACTAAGCATTGCATTGGGAGAGAAGAAGAACAGTGTCATTTGCTTCTGTAGCAAGCCTCGCTACACTCCTTCCTGTTCATACGCCGATCGTGAAGAGCAGGAGCTCTCAGGAGCTCATCCCTGTCACCTCTGTCACGTCAACAACTCCAGCCGTTCCTGCTCACTTGCAGGAGTGTTAATTACCTGGAGTCTTTCCTGGGCTGTCAGTCCACACTGTGTGGTGTGTGTCACAAGGCAGATTGTCTGAATCAATCTCAGACTCATAACACCCAGGCAAGCGCGTCTGTAAATACGCTCGCATCTTGTGACCTGCATCACCTCTCACGTGGAGCTTAATAGAACAATCACAGCCGGAGGTCACAGAAGCTTCAAAGCTGTTTATCATGGCACGGTCGCTGTTTGTGCGTTAAATCTTAATAAGACCTTGGTCCAGAGCCAGCACCGAGGTCATCTGCCCCAGCAGAGGCTTTTGAATGACACTTTAATACACTTCTGCAACATCCTCAGTGATAACTGGAGCTTTAGTTATGAGAGGAGTGGACAGAGTTCCTTAGCCATGTCTCTAGCCCACGTTTGTGATTCCAAATCGAAGCGAAATTTATTTTATTCGTTTGATGTTTGGTTCGACTGAGGGGCGCCGAGGGCTGAAAACGTCCCAATAAACCAAACAAGTGCTTGTAGAAATCGCCACAAATCACTCAAGCACAGAGAACACTGATCAATCACATTGCTTCGTTATGTCCTCCGTCATCGCACTCCAGAGTGATACAGCCTAGGACGTGCTTTTTTATAATTGCTCTAAAGGTTTTAATGGAAAGATCAGGTACGTCAGTGTTCTGAGTAGTGCTCTGAGTAGTGCTCCCGGTACATCCAATACTCTCAAATAAGACGTTTCCTTAAATCTTATTTCTTACTGCGACATATTGTCAGATTACCCAGAATTCCCATGCAGCATGATATCGTTTGCTGAGTTTGATCATTTAAAGCTTAGTCACATGATGATGATGCCACACACGCTTGGCAATAACGAGTCAGTAAACACACACACTCTCTCACACACACACACACACACACAGATGTGAAGTAGAAATAGGTTGGTCTGATTAGCAAAAGTGGAACAAAACTTCACTCAGCTCCTGCACTTACACACACACACACACACACACACACACACACACACACACACACACACACACACACTTCGTAAACAACACTGTTGTTAGTTCATAGCCAGGACCTGAAACTCACACACACACACACACACACACACACCCCTCAACCAGAGAAGTATTAAATTTGAATAGTAATGATAACACGCCTTTAATTTATCTCTTGACGCAACTGTTATAATAGTTGATGTAAAACGATAATGAATAAATAAATGAAAAATTATAAAAGTTTTACGCTGTGAATTGATCAAGCTTATTTAAAAAAATTGATGCAGTTTCTATTTTTTTTTCTTTTCTGCAGGTAGGAGAGTCCTTGAATAAGCCGTTCATTGAAATGAATAGAAAGTCAAACAGATTCACTCTAAATTGTTCCAGAGTGCTTTTTTTTTTCTTTTTCTTTTTCTTTCTTTTTTTTCTTTTTTTAAAAAGTGGCTTAACCAGTTTAATAGTGTTCTTTTTCCATGTCTCGACCTCAAAATAATCCCAATAGCCCTGTCCAGTGTTCATACCTTCCTGCGTTATATAGCCGGATTAAGTTCCTGCTCCGCTTTCATAAAAAGTATGACGTCACATCTTCCTAGTTTTACAAATTTTATTTGTGTGCAAAGACATTTCAACATGATGGTGTTGTTACGGTGTACGATGTTTACAAGATTTTTTTTTATATATATAAACTCACTCTTTGTGTATTCACGACTCTAGATGTTAAGATTTTCAGCTTTTAGGCTAACGTTTTTTTTCCCCCCCAGTACGTCTGAAGCAACTTCTTAATCGTTTAGGTTGTTCTGAATGCTCTGTGCTTTTCTCACTTCATTTCACTGTAATGGAAACTTTAACTCTGTTCTCACAGGTTCCTGTAGCTCACTGCTTCGGTCCGGCCGGGCAGAAGAAGCGCTTCTGCGGCGTGTGCCGCAAGAACC
>CM074957.1:19295320-19314758 GCA_037577455.1 Pangasius macronema | reverse complement strand
CCCGAGACTCGAACCCACCACCTTCAGGTTCACCTTCGGGTTACAAGTCCGACTCTCTGACCATTAGGCCACGACTGTTGGTCTGACAAAGGCCCACATCAGTGCGTAATGGTCAGATGTCCACGTGCTTCTGGCCATATAGTGTATGTTTCTTTCATCTCAGTTAAAAGAAATATGAATTATCCAAATAATCTAAGGGGGAAATGATGGCTACGTTAAAACCGCTTCAGGAGATCATTCCCGGTACTCTCGTTCCTCATGATATAAAGGCTTGATCAGATTTTAAGCATCTAACATATTTTACTTATTTAATAGCATCTGTTTGACTTTATGGAGATCCTCAGATGTTTCATTACAACCGTTTATTAAACTAGTAGTAATAATACGTATTAGATTTTCATACTTAATACGTTAAGGTTTGTGAAATTAGAGTGTGTGCTTATCGGAGTTAAAATGAAAAATTTTGTGTGTGTGTGTGTGTGTGTGTGTGTGTGTGTGTGTGTGTGTGTGTGTGTGTGAATCTGCAGGGTCGGCGTTGCCTACATAAGTATCACCGTTGGCAAGAGCAGAACAGTAGACTCCGTCATTAAGGAAGTGCTCGTCCAGCTCGGCCAGCAGGTACAACCCTCACCTCTGCTTTCTGACACACACACAGCACACGGTAAACCTAAATATCAGGATCTCCTCTGGATTCAAAGCCACATCTGACCTGACCTGTCATAATACACCTATTCAACTACATTTCTCCACCCTTAGAAGTTAATTGGGGATGAGTCCCAAATAGGCTGCTACATTATGCGCCAAATAGACAGTGTGTTACTTTATATAGTGCTATTAAAGGAATATTTCACCCAAAAATGAAAATTCTCTCATCAGTTACTCACCCTCATGTCGTTCCAAGCCAGTAAGACCTTCCTTCATCTTCGATCGATGAAGATTTTTAATGTAACCAAAACTTACAACTTTTTATTACAAGGAACGCATTCATATTTGTCACCTTCAACAGTGCTGTGGTCTAAACGATCTTTTGCATTTGAAATACGTTATTGTGTAAATACGTTTTCATATATATACACATGACACGCCTTTGAACGCATCGTACTCTACTACATGTTTGCATCTCGTCTATAGCGCTGTATATCGTCACCGTGTCGGTGGTACGCTTTAGATACGGCTTGTGGTTGGAAACAAGGAGCATATGTCCTGTAACCTAACTTCTAGATCGAATACAGATAACTAGAACAACCACATCGCATCGCATCCTCCTGTGGTTTATGTGATTTGTACCCTAAAATCATGACATGTATTTAGCATAGCGTTATCTTTCTGACCGTCATGAGCAAACACTTCATGGCTTAAAACATATTTGTTTTTCAGAATGAAAACCCGGCGGATTTTAACCTGGTGGAAATTTTCATGAGCAGCAAACAAGGTAAGATCCAGCATCTTCTTTATCCCCTGCCGTGCCGTGATTAACCTGCCGTATAGGACGCAGCGTATTCTCGCTCGCCGTTCTCACCCAGACGTCTGATGAGTGCATTCTTACTGAAGGCTGCGTGAAACTGTGGGATGACATTTACGAACACGTTTATGAACACGTCCTTAGGTGCCCATGCCCAATATTAGATGTAAAAGAGTTGTGCTGTTGTCAAACCTCACTGTGTGTACGATCTCATATCGTGTCTAAACATGTCGTATTTGCGCTTGCAGTGCAGAAGCAGGTTCTTGGTGGTCAGGAGCTGTTACTAGACAAGCTGCAGGAGATCAGGAAGGTACACTAATCTTCTTCTTTGTCAGATTAAGCGAAAAGATGATTTCTCCTCAAGCCGCTCTTTTTCTCGGGTCCTGAACGTGTCTGCTCGTGCATTTCAGACGTCTCTGAGGCAGATGAACCAGACGCGCTTTTACATTGTGGAGAACAGGAACCGGGTGGTCCAGGTGGACCTGCTGATCGGAGGACTTCCGCCGCAGCTCAGCACGGAGGAGTACACAGAGCTGCTTCAGGAACACCTCGCCATCAAGAGTCAGTCGCACTCTCCCACACACTGCTGTACCCTCTGAAGCTTTTTTACTTAACGTGCTTAATTATGTTCACGTGTGCTTGACCAGTTTTAACATGTTGCCATGTATATCACACTTGCATCATATAAGAGACTAATCACAGTACAGTGTTTGTGTCGTATGTTAGATATTGCTATCAGGTATGATTCCAGTACCGTACTTAATTACTCATACTCATATCTAGGTAGCGAATACACTTCATTTAAAGTGGAGCCTAAGTGCATGAACACACACGTGTTTGCTTCTAATGGCCACTGTGTAAACCTGGGAAACACAACCAGCCGAAGAGCTAAATACAATGTTCAGCGACATCCGTGACTGATTAATGCTAAGTAGGTTGCTCAATTCGGCGTGGACGAGTACCAAAAATCATGTACTCATACTCGTTCTGGAAAAAAAAACATGGATGCATCGCTAATGTGCATGCCTGATCTCCCAGCATGGATTGCTTCCTTAAGGGTTTTGCATTTGTTAAATCCTCCTGGGAATTTGCATTCATGCGACGTTAGCACTGAGAGAGAACAAAAAGAAAAGAGAAATCTCAATCTGTCTTTCTCCCTCTCTCTTTCTCTCTCTCTCTCTCTCTCTCTCGCTCTGCAGGTCACTTGGTCACCGTCACTAACATCTACTCAGAACAAGGTGAGGAACTTGTCACCGTAGCAACATTTCTATGGCAACCTGGCTCACATCCAATCTCTGGCCATGGGGGAAGAGAGAATAATCCCTCTCTCTCTCTCTCTCTCTCTCTCTCTCTCTCTCTCTCTCTCTCTGTGTGTGTGTCACTGAGTGTGAGAAATGCCTCTGTCCTTTGACACTGCCACAAAATGCTGCTATTGTTTGAGATCAGACTTCTCGACTCCATTGAATCCTACTGATGATGGAGTTTGTGTGTGTGCTCTGACTGCTAAAGCCTGTCCTACACACACATCTATAAATGAGATTTTTGTTATACTCTCTCTCTCTCTCTCTCTCTCTCTCTCTCTCTCTCTCTCACTCACTCACACACACACACACACAAGGAAGCACAAGGAGCAGCTTGGCAGCTACCCTCTATCACCCCTGCTCCATCAAACATTATTGAATTGAATAACCTGAAATGATCTTTTATCCTCGGATGACTGAAACCATTCTAACAAGACATGACTGTGTAGTGTTATATTCTGTGGACTGTGTACAGCCCGAAATGAACAGTGTGTGTAAGTTCTAACGTGTGTGTGTGTGTGTGTGTGTGTGTGTGTGTGTGTGTGTGTGTGTGTGTGCTGTGCAGGCTCGGTGGCTTTGCAGATCACATGTTTCTCCGAAGCTGAACGCATCTACATGCTGGCCAAAGACACCAGCATCAGCGGCAAGCAACTCACTTGTCTCGTCATACCTGAGATCATGGTACGCCTCTCTCTCTCTCTCTCTCTCTCTCTCTCTCTCAGTGTATTATTTATTGAAAAAGTCCATTTACACTGGGCTCGTGTTCACTGCACTATTTTGTGTTTAGTATTAATACATGTCCTGTGCAATTAATGTCACACTCCTGCAGTGTGAGTGGTGTACACCAGCGACCTCTAGTGGACAACTGGGAGCGAGCATCCACTGGGCTCTTGATCAAGAGAAGGTTTTCCTTGCTATTATTTTTTACAGTTCTTGCATGTGTGTGTGTGTGTGTGCATGTGTTCCCACAGAAGAGCAACCTAGCCAGAGGCTCATACCCTTTGCTGGTGTTTGTTAACCGTAAAAGTGGAAGCCTGAAAGGCAGAGAGATCCTTTACGGCTTCCGGAAACTTCTCAACCCTCATCAGGTGTTCGAGCTGACCAGTGGAGGGCCGCTGCCTGGGTGAGAACATCTGTGTGAACTCTTAAAGGAGCAGTTTGTGTTTTTTTTTATTTATTTCTGAGTGGGACGTATGTAAGAAGGAAGAAACTGGTGAGGAGTGCATGCAGCTCCAAAACCACTTCAGCTTTAAACATTACCTTTCTTGGGTTTGGATTTATTTGAAGTTCCTCCCCCTTGTGTTGGTAATTTCTTGCTTGTTTTATTATCTGTTGTTTGTGATCAGACTGCACACATTTCGCGAGGTTCCCCACTTCCGCATGCTGGTGTGTGGAGGAGACGGGACGGTGGGATGGGTGCTGGGTGTGCTGGAGACCATCAGACACAAACTAGCCTGTCCTGAGCCTGCCATTAGCATCGTCCCTCTGGGAACAGGTACACACTGTCTACACACAGCACAGGCACAAAAAATAAAAAATAAAGTGAAAATGAAGTGATGTATGGCCAAGTACGGGGACCCATACTCAGAATTTGTGCTCTGCATTTAACCCATCCAAGTGCACATATTATTGTTATTATTATTTACAGTCTGATCCTATACATTCAAATGTGAATTTATTGTGTTTGAAAATTCAGGATGTGATGTTATATGTGTGTGTGTGTGTGTGTGTGTGTGTGTTTAGGTAATGACCTGGCGCGTGTCCTGCGATGGGGGGCGGGCTACAGCGGCGAGGACCCCTACAACATCCTGGTCTCGGTGGATGAGGCAGAAGAGGTGGAGATGGACCGCTGGACCATCCTGTTTGACGCTCAGGAAATGACGGAGGACGGAAAGCAGAACGGCTTCCTGGAGCCTCCGAAGGTGCCATATTACAGCTCAAACCCTGATGATTAAACACACCTCATGGAAAAATATGCCTGCAAGCACATTTGTCTGATGGTGTGTGTGTGTGTCTGTGTTTGTGTGTGTTGTAGATAGTCCAGATGAATAATTACTTTGGCTTAGGGATCGATGCGGAACTCAGCTTGGACTTCCATCACGCTCGGGAAGAAGAGCCAGGAAAATTCAACAGCAGGTCATTACTCTGTATTCACAGCAGAGGATGAGGATGATGATGATGACACACAGATAAATTGGCAGTCATAGCTCTAAGTGCTGCACTCCTGTCGGAAATGAATGGAGGTGTATGGTTGTGTTGTTAGCTAGCATGAACACATGCTTTATGCTAGCTCCTCTGAACCACCCTGAGGGTCTTGTTTTGAAATGCTGTGATGACAGTGAAGTGCTTGTTTAAACATAAATACCTCGTTTCTTATCAGAGCTTACTGTCATTATCTTTGTTTGTCATTTCAGCTTAGTATATTTACAACTTACTGGTATAAAAAAAAAATCACCCTTAGGGCAAACACATCAGGCCGGAGTGACAGCTGTCTGGCGTATAACGCTCTCCCAAAAAAAAAACAGAGAAGAAGACAGAAACGGGGAAAAACACTTCAGTACTACACACCTCAGTACTATAAATGACTTCATGTATCCGATTAATACCGCATAATACTATATTTCTTATACGTCACGTCTCATCACACTGCCAGATACTCAGCATTACGCTCTGTAAATAAATCCCTCTATCACCTTATAACACAGTGCTGATTATTATAAAGCACTTTTGCGCTAGAGAGCCACTCAACACACCTGAGCCTGCTATCGCAACTTATTTATTACCCTCTCAGAACAAATGCTAGGTGTATAAAAGCCACTCAAGCAAAGGGCGCATATTAAGGCTTCTCAGAATAAACACTTAGAGCTTTCTAATGTAAAACAGCCACTTAAATACAAAACTGCTTCCTACTGAGCTTCTCTCAGTACACTTGAAGTTTGTTGATTAGCGCCCTCTAGTGCTTCACAATGCTTTGCTGTGTGTGTGTGTGTGTGTGTATATATTTACGTGCACGGTGTTCATATAGCCGTCTCGCTCATTCGGCTACGTCTGCCATTTTCCAGGTTTCATAATAAGGGCGTTTACGTGAAAGTCGGCCTGCAGAAACTGAGTCACACACGAAACCTTCACAAAGATCTGAAACTGCAGGTGGACAAGCAGGACATTGAACTGCCCAGTATAGAGGGCCTCATCTTCCTCAACATTCCCAGGTGACTACATACACGTATGTGTGTAAATACTCAAGCACAAAACACACACGTCCTATATACATATCTTTAGATTAATGTCAAGCAATATATATGTGTGTGTGTGTGTGGTAATTATCTAGTATTAGTACTGTTGTATTATTTGCTTGTGTCTCTTACTGTCTGACATGCCTACTGTGTGTGTGTGTGTGTGTGTGTGTGTGTGTGTGTGTGTGTGTGTGTGTGTGTGTGTGTGTGTCTAGCTGGGGCTCTGGTGCTGATCTGTGGGGCTCGGACAGTGATGCACGCTTTGACAAACCCAGGATAGATGACGGCATGCTGGAGGTAGTGGGAGTAACTGGGGTGGTGCACATGGTGAGTCTCTCTCTCACACACTCTCTCTCTCGCTCTTTCTTTCTTATCATAATTACATGATTAGCCTCTTATTCATTTCCAGTGGCTTGACCACAAGAAACTACTGTGTGTATTTCTGACCCTGTATTCAACCCAGAAAAGCTTTTGTACGTAGGCCCGCGTCTGAAAAAAACCATTGTGCTCTCGACAAGCACACACTCGACAACTTTTGATGCTGACAGAAATGGAGGAGTAGTGGAGCTATCTCGCAGTAGTGGAGCTATCTCGCGGTAGTGGAGCTATCTCGCGGTAGTGGAGCTATCTCGCGGTAGTGGAGCTATCTCGCAGTAGTGGAGCTAACCATCTAAACCAGGCAGACTGAACAGGAGTGACTGCGGTTAAGAATGTCGAATGTGTGTGTTTCTGTCCTTCAGGGTCAGGTCCAAAGCGGGCTACGCTCTGGGATGCGGCTCGCTCAGGGCAGCTACATCCGCATCACCGTGACGAAGCCCATCCCAGTGCAGGTGGACGGTGAGCCGTGGATCCAGGCCCCTGGACAGATCATCATCTCCGCAGCAGGACCCAAGGTACTACAGCTGAATTAGTACTGACGTATATTTAAATATTCATTATTTTTTATTCGCAGTAGTGCACTATTTTTGGAGCAAGATGTTGTGACGTGCAGAAATGGAGGTTCTTCTTTTTTTTTTTTTTTTTAGGTGCGCATGCTGAGGAAATCAAAGACCAAGCAGAAGAAGCAGTCTGGCAGTCTGAAGGAAGGAAGAGCTGACAGCCCAGCACCAGGAGAGGGGGCGAACTGACAGAAAAGCCCACCTACATGCGCACACACACACACACACACACACACACACTCTCTGTTTCAGACGTTTGCACAATGCCGTGCATTCAGTAACAAGTCTGCGTCCACCTCCTTGGTGGGGTAACAGTCTAATTCACTGGATTAGAGAAGACAAAAGAAACAAATAGAAAGGAAATGAAGCTCTCTTAATACTTCATAGTCTCTCTTCCTTTAAAACAGACTAGTTGCTATAAATAGGCTTTTGAAGGGTTTAATTTTTGAAACAGAATCTCTATAAATTAAATCCCTAAATTTAGTGCTTTCATATTGATTGAGTTCTTGTCTGCAGCTTGAACCGTCATTCGTTCTGTTCTACACAGTGGCAACTATTTATACGAGTTTTGTTTGCTCAAATTCCTTAGAAAGACAGAAAAGATTATGATCATGCCGCATGCCATTAAATGGCTGCCTAGCTGTTGTTACCAGGTTGAGTGGATTTACCAGTAAAATTGGCTGTTTATGATAAGATTAATATTAGACCAGACAAATCGACCGGCCTCATGGAGCTAAACTAAGTAGCATCATTTATTTATTCCTTTTCTCATTAAAATTGGATTTTAAACAGTCACTGTGTGAGACCAGTGAATCTCCTATTTGTATTGTGTTTCTGAAGTAGTTAAGGATTAGCTAACTAATGAAAGTCACATAATTTACACACCGAATGAACTGCATTAGTGGCCCGTGGATGTTTAGCGCTAGTCTCATTCCCAGGCTTGATGTAACAGCTCAGCGATTAACAGGCATGGATTTTTCTAATCAAGAAATTCATAATCATAATCTTTTCTTCTCTGGGAAATGGTTGACCATAATCACCAAAAAATGCTGAACCTATTATATTATTTATTGTAGCATGTGAAAACTATATTGGAGCACTTGTGCCAAGCCAAATGACTGCCAGTAAGCAATTTTGTTTTGTTTTTTGCATTAATGTCAGTGCCATGAATTTTATGTGCCGTAGCAAGCCCTTGTAGCTTTCTCCACCATACACACACACACACACACTCTCTCTCACACTGCGCCTGCTGTTTGCACACAAGTGTCAATCATAGAAACGTCTCAGCAGTCAGACAATCATCTTACACACTCGGCGAGTGTAGTATCCGCTGACTGATCCCGACACACTTCACATTCCAAGAAATGATGAATTCGTGCTGTATTCCTTTTCTCTTGTGGAAAAATCTGAGCATGTTCCAGATTTTTTTTTTCTTCAGTATATTTGCTATAATTAGGCTGACTTGTGGTTACCACTTGACTGTCTTGAGAGCTGTAAATGCGGTTTAAGTTTCATTCGGCATTTCTACAGCTGTTCGGATTTGTATCTAACTTCCATCTCGTTGGCTGAAGCTGTTTCACACCGACCCGAAGTCGGATGTTTATTTTCTTTCATAACGTTTTATAACACCAGCTGATTCTATCTAGATCTAAATGTACGCGAAGGCTGCTGATTGGCCGCTTATAGTCATGTGGTCGTGTCAAGTCAAGTGAAGCCTTTAGATCGGACCTTTGCCGTCACGTCGTCTTAGGAGCATGAATCGTTTGTCAGTGCGCGTATAGACGAACTCTTGTACTAGAGTAACTTCTACAGGTTCTAATATCCTAGACAAATGTTTGCAAAAATTGTAAACGTGCCCTACTGTAAAGTTGTACAGTAAATATCTAGGTGTAAGCACAATGCTTTATTATGTAGTAATATACTGGATATATTCAGTGTATATATCGTATGTTTTATATATTGGATATATTCATTCATACTTGTACTGTATACATATACTTGATGTACAGTGACGAGGTAGTCACAATATTCCATTAAACTGTCGTAGCAGTGTACATACATACATACATACATACATACAAGAACAAGCAGACTACCACTACTACCGCTTTCCTAAAGCAGTGTTTGCTCTGCATCTACCTCTGTGCTTTCTGCTCTTGATTCTGCCACTTTCGCCTTGCATCAGTATCTGAGATGCTGTGCCATTTTTTTTTTTATATATATACTGGGACTGGGAATTGTCTGAATGCCAAAGGACTGATCAATACCGAGTGATGATAGGCTGAAGCTTTGCACAGACATATTTACAGAACCTTCCTTCTTACCTTTTTTTGTTGGAACGTACATTCCTACGTTTTTCCCCTCCATACAATTCCAATTCCAATATCAGAGGTCTGAGTATCAGCTGGTGCTTAAATAACACCGACCTTACTTGAACGTTATAGTCGTTTAACATTATAGTGTCGGGTAAGGATAATGGGAAATTGCTAATTGCATGTATAACAATTATAAATCATCAGATCTTCAAATAAATCATGAAATGTATAAAGAAGACGCAAAAACATTTTGCACTCGTTTAAACACAGACCGTATTTGCTTATATTCTGAGATTAGCTAATTGTCAGAGACTGAATGTGGTCTAAACTGGTCCTGTGAAAATTCAAAGTCGCTCAAAAATGACTTATACACTACTGGTTCAGTCTTAATTAACGATCGTGATTAGGACTTAGATATATATTTCTTTAACTTTAACATAATGACTAATGAAACTAATCCGGTCACAGTGTTAGGGGATGTGATGTCATCATCTCTTGCTGTTGACCTCTAAAAGAGGTATAATAACCCACCTTGTGTATTTTACACACGTGATTATTGTGACAATCTTGAGATGTGTTTATTTTGCGATCCCTGTCATTTTTCTCTGTGCTTGAAAATGGTTTCCAATCTCCAAAATACATAATGTTGAATGTATCAGTTTAAGAAACAAATAAATAAATAAATCATGAAACGCCGAAAAATACATCAGTGGATTGGTTGGAAAATGTCAAATCTGTTCCCATACCGATCTACCATTTCACGCCAAAGTCAGGTCGATTCTCAGTATCAGGTCGTCGCATCCCTGCCTACAATCAGCATTACATGGTGTCAGTGTTTGAAGACAAAAACACCAGTCCTGTACTGTATCGTGGTGGTCGATTTGTCCGCTGATAGATGCTTTGTAGCGTTGTGTATGTGCTGCTCTTCCTCTTTGTCCAGAGTGCTCTTAGGTAATCCAAAAAAAATCATGGTGTTCCTTGTAGAAATGTTCTGAATGGTCATATTTAACTCTTGTTAATTATTGAATTATAATGTATGTGTATATGATTAATTCGCCCTGTAGTGCCTCATCTAAGTGCTTTATGAAACTCTGCGGTATTGATGTACTGTGTGTGTCCAGTCCTTTGACCTTTTTACACTGATGTTGGTATATTACCTAAGATTTTGAACATTTCTGATTAATGTATGTCAAAGGTCTGAAAATGTTTATGCGGATCAGCGTTATAGCCATGAACCGTGTGACCTGTTCAGAAATGCGTATCGTCAGGTCTAAACGGTTTTGAAGCTAATATAAAATTAAAGCTATAAACTTGGGCATTGCTGTGTTCCAAGCACTTAGGTATTGCAGCTGTAAATTACGTATTCTGTCACTCTGTACAGCTATAAAACATTTTGAAGGTCATATAAGTTGAAGCTATAAAGACTGATAGCAGAAATGCTCCCGTATAAAAATCCGATTTTCAAGGACTGTGATAAATGTGGGTTTGTAATTTAAAAGAAAAAAAAAAAGGTCTATATTTAATAAAAGAGGACATTCATAATGGCAGGCTTGCGCTTAGAAATGCTCAAAATCCTATACAGTACATGTTAACCTTCATCATGTTAAAAGAAACCGTAAACCTGGTCTAAGATCAGTTTAAAAAGGCCAAATGTTTTAAAAGAGTGGAAGAGCAGTGTGTTATTCTCTCTGTTCAAGCTGTTCTGCTGCCTCAGGATGTTGGATGTTGTTGAAGATTCGTGCTGTTTTCGATCGTTTCTAGAGCTTACGTGCCTCCACGTGACTACACTCGTTCAGTTACGTACCTACTCTCGTACCATCTCATGTGATCAAACGTTTTTTTGTACTGATATGAAAGCTAAGGTTAATGTTCTAAGATCTGTAGTAGATGTATATTTTTTGAAGACAAATGTTAAGTTTAACTGCCAGGAATATTGCACTGACCGTATTGTTGTACAATATTCTGTGTCCAATGAATGTTAAATGATTCTAAATGTATAGATAGATACATCAGATGTGTAACAAGAATACAGAAAGAAAATATAAATTTGGACTTTTTTGTTACAACACTGGCTGATTTTGTCTTATTTTTTGTACCTTTTTTTGTGGAATGCTTTAACCTCATTGTTTAAATTCTTGTTTATTTTCCTATTGCCTAACAGTATAACCCTTTTCCTAATTGGCACTGGATATTGGCCCGTTCCCCCTCATTGTCTGCTGGTTTTTACACATTTCTCTGATTGGATATAGATACTGACCAATTTCCCTGATTGTCAGTATCTGCCAACCGCCTGTTTGGAAAATCCCCGTCTCGGCTGCTGGTTTTGAAATCCTGATAACCTGACTGGTTAATTGTTTTGGCCTAATCCTCCAAAGTGGCTATTGGCATTGAATAATCCACCTCATTGGCTATTGGCATTGACTGATCCTCCTCATTGGCTATTGGCATTGACTGATCCTCCTCATTGGCTATTGGCATTGACTGATGCTCCTCATTAGCTAATGGTATTGACTGATCCTCCTCATTAGCTATTGGCATTGACTGATCCTCCTCATTGGCTAATGGTATTGACTAATCCCCCAAAGTGGCTATTGGCATTGACTGATCCTCCTCATTGGCTATTGGCATTGACTGATCCTCCTCATTGGCTATTGGCATTGACTAATCCTCCTCATTGGCTATTGGCATTGACTGATCCTCCTCATTGGCTAATGGTATTGACTAATCCACCTCATTGGCTATTGGCGTTGACTGATCCTCCTCATTGGCTAATGGTATTGACTAATCCACCTCATTGGCTATTGGCATTGACTGATCCTCCTCATTGGCTATTGGCATTGACTGATCCTCCTCATTGGACTCTGGTATTTACTGATCCCCCCCCAACTGGTTGTTGGTAGTGACTGGTCCAACTCATTGGCAGCTGATCCCCTGGAATGGTTGCCAGCATGGACTGATCCCCATCACTGGCTGCAAGTGCTGGCATTGACCAATGATTTTCTGCTAGTATCTACTGATCCCCCTCATCGGTTGCTGATGTTGACTGATCCGCCCTGATTGGCTGCTGGTACTTACTGACATTTTTCCCAGTTTACTGCACACTGTTTTTAAATAGTTCTTTATAAATAAATTAAGTATAAAATAATTATGGGGTAGAATCTATAGACCCGTATTATAAGGAATACTCGGTTTACTGATATTATGCCCAGCTTATGAAGTGCAGATCTGTAAACCAGCTACGACCACATTTATCCTATGTGGCCTTCGTAAATACTACCAAATAATTAGCATTATGTTATTTAATTGACTATTGTTACTTAATTCTTGGTAAGAAATTACACATGCATTGTTTTCAGATGTGAAATAGTGCAAAATAAGAAAGCGTTATATATCCAAAAACTTGATTAGACAACACATTTTACTATTGATTAAAACAATATACAAAAAAGAAGTGAATAATCGTTAGACTTTGCATTTTGGTCATTAAAAATATGCTCATGCTGAGGAATCTATTTGCTGTACAAGAGTGTTAGTTGATGATCAGTTCTAGTGTATTGTTACAATCAGTATTGCTTTTGTGTTCGTTTTGTTAAGGACTAAGGCACACAGTGTTGTGGAGTCGAAGGCTCAGCCCAGGTTAATATCTCCAGCGAATATGGTGATGAGGAGGATGACGGAGAACCCGGTGAGGAGCCCGGCGTTCTGGATGAGGAAGAACACCACGTCTGTCTTGATGTTCTGATGCTGCTCCTTAGCGATGGCATTCATCTCAGGGAACTGAGAGAGAGAGTGAGGCAGAAATATTAAACGTCCGAGTGCTGATTTGAGCTTTCCAAGGTTATGGACAAAGAGCAAAGCTAATAATGCTGAGTTCAGTATCGTATATCAGAGATAAACAGCAGGGATGTACCAAATGTCTCAGTACTGATCTGAGAACAGATTGTGTCACTCACATCCCAAGGAATATGACAATACGGACAAAAATTCAGGATCAGCACTGATTCAGGAACAGCACACTTAGAAATTTTTTTATTTAGGCACTGGTGTACAGAGCTGTAAGAATCCAAAGATCCGGTCAGAACAATAAACCCTTCAGATAAGAACGAGCTATACGTGCGGTTATTTTATATGGAGCACGAGCCAGCTGACTGTCACTGTTCCCCTGAGCATGGAAATGAGGCTGATTGTAATATCTTATCTCAGGAGAATTACTGCATCCTGTTTGCATGGAAGTGGAGGAAACAATAAGGATAAGGAGATCATAAGCTGCTGTGGATGTGTGAAGTATCAGATACACCCAGTGCTCTACATGCCATGCTACGTATAAACTTAGAAACGTTCAGTGACTGGAATTGGTGCACATACACAAACACAAACCAGAAAAATGTTTGTACAATTTCTCAATGTCATCACAAGGATCTTTGGCAAAAAAAAAATGGCAGACTGTTTTTAGGGGCTTATAATTATAAACATGTCTAAAATGGAGATTAGAACAGTACTGTTATAGAAAGGTATTGCTATGTATAAAGATGGTCTGGTCTGTCAGTGAGACAGGACGTAAATGTGCATCTCACCATATCAGCGAGGGCGATGTAGAGAAACATCCCTCCCGCCAGGGCAAATATGACATTGGGTGCGAATGTGCTGCCCAGCAGGACTCCCAACACCAAGCCCAAGTAACACGACATGGCTGACAGCAGGTTGAACAGGATGGCCTGGCTGATGCTCATCCCCGAGTTCAGCAGGATCACAAAGTCACCTGCGGGAGGAGGCAGAGAGCAGGACGCAAACACCGGTCAGAAATAAAAGGCTGTTCATAGGAATCACACTCTTCCCTATTGGATCACTATTCGGTGTACTTTGAAATGATTAAATCCGTCGGTTCGTATATAAACTTTGAATGCATGAGGAGAAAGGTGTGTTTCGTAGCATGGTTAAATTATATAATTTTAAAAATACAATAAGGGGACTTGGTTGCAAATATAGCAGAGAAAAAAGCAATGATGATAGTAATGAAGTCAAAAGAAAAATAAATAGAAATAACAGTAATAGTACTCAAAATAATTGTAAAAAAAATATATATATAAAAATATATATATAAAATAAGTAGGTATGGAGGAAGTTAATAATTTGGTGAAAAAGCAAGCTGTAAAATATTTTAAGTTGTTTTTGTTTTGTTTTTTTTGTATAGTACATGTTTCTACTTAACACAGCAAAGCACAGAACAGAAAATTAAACACAGGCCTGGGGGGAGGCGTGACCTCTGACCCTGCAGCAGGTCACTGAGTGAACAGCTGTTTGTTTTAAATGCACACTTTGGCACGGGCTGAATGGCTGCAGAGGAAAACGCACGTGAAATGTTTGCGCTGGTTAAACTCTCATCCGAGCCTGTGACTCGGGTTAAACTGTAACCAACACTAAACCTTTTTTTTCTAACGTGAGACTCGATGTGGCTTGGCTCCATTTCTGTAATGAACGCTGAAAGACATTTGTAAAACATGTGTTGCTGGGGTCACATTCGGGTCATTCAGCCTTTAAGAGACGCACCGTGAACCAACCTGATTATCTACTTAACCCTAAAAGTACCTTTAAACAATTCTTCTTATTAAGAGTGCAGCATTATAATCACAAGATTTTGGCCCATATTTAAAGCCTATTAGATAACGATATACAATTCAAAGTCTTACTTCATTATCGAGTTACTTGTTGGTGTGTCTCTCACTCTGTGTGTGTGTTTTTCTCACCGAGCTCATGAGGGAACTCCTCACACACAATGGCGATGGAGGTGCTGAAGCCGGTGAGGACGGAGACGGTGAAGGAGGCTCCGATGGCCAGGCCGTCGATGAAGTTGTGAAGGGCGTCGCTGAGCGTGATCATCCACGCCAGCGTCTTCACCCTCGCCAGCCTCACACAGCAGCCCTGAGACGGCAGCGTCTTTACAGACGGGGAAAGACAGCAAGAGAAGCATTAATACGGTGTTTTAGATAAAATAATAATAACCAAAAACCGTGTTGTGGTGAGTATGTTTTGATGTAGACATACACCAAACCCTAACCCTAACCCTCTACATTACTATATGGTTATAATGCCATAGTGAAGCATTATTAGTGTGTACAGTTAGAAGACCTGCATGGTAGACGTTGCTGTTCGGTCTACGAACAGCTGTAACAATCTAAGCCAAAAAACAAAACAAAAAAAAACAGCTGAGTGTCTCGCTGAGACTGAACAAGAGAACATACTGTCCCTGACACACACACACACACACACACACACACACACACACACACACACACACACACACACACACACACACATGGATCCTGCATTTCCGTCAGTCTTTCTCACATCAATAAACTATAATGCTGAGGCAGAATCCTTCATCTATCTGCAAGATTTCTACTCATCAGAGAAAAGTGAGGAATAAAACACTCAGTGTCATGCTGTTATAGGAAAATAATCACTGACAGGGTGGTGTGATGTGTCTCGAGACGAAGTGGAGTCACTGTTACCGTGGCAAAATATCGATAACACGTCCTGAAGTATTTTATTCCTCTTATACCACAGGAATTTGGTACATCATTTATTATCCGTTTACAGTTATGCTCCTCTCCTCCTCAGAGCAAGACGCATGAAGAAAATTTGTTTTTCTTCCATTTTCTTTATTTGAGAAATGCTAAATAAATGATACAGGCCACCATGAGATATTTCAAGTTGTGAGAGACTAGCGCACGATAGATTTGTGTTTGTTGAGTGATTTCTCAAATAAACATTTATCGAGTGTGGCTACTGATTAGCCACTGGATTGAGAAAGGATAATAAGAAAGGAGAAAAGCCGACAGCATGGCCACAGATTAAAGTTAATGATCATCCATGAGTGTAGTATCTCCTCAAACCTGCAGCTCAGGTCAAAGAGTAAGCCGGTACTTAATTTTACAGATAATTTAGCGGCTCTATTGCGTCATTTTAACCCAAATCAAGAAAGTGAGTTTCTCTTTCACGAGAGAAACATACGAGAAATGAAGGATTTTTTTGGAAATCAGAAATTAGTAAGGACCGTCATACTAGTTTTTAGAACAGACGGGAAATGTCGCACCTGCTCCACTGTAGCTTCTGAAGTCATGCTGCTCTTGTCGCTGCTTGAGATGCTGAAGCTGGTGACGGCTATGACGGTTCCTCCGTTTTGCTGAGGAACCTCAGGAGGACTGAAGTGACTGTGGCCATGCTGGAACACAACAATGGAGGTCGAGACACTCAGAAAAAGTATGCTATTCATTTTTCGATATTAAACCAAAATGAATGTAATGAACCTTTTTAATAAACCTTTTTTAATAAAAGACAGACTTTAGAGAAGACAGTAGGAATTTTGGATGTCCAGCGCCCTATCTCTATCCTGGACAGACCTCAGCTTGGGCCCCGTGTCTCCTTCGAGTGCCCTTACCCACCTCTGAGGTGCCACAACACACTTTCTTCAGCTCTTGAAGTTTATAAATCCTGATCTCAGGGATCTGCAGGATCTTCACAACCGATACGTTGTGTACAATTTTTAATTTCTTGTCTCATTAAATTAGGACGATTGTTCTTGCTTCTGCCAAGATGGTTTTAAAAAAAATACATGAGCTGTTACAGTACTGACTGAGCGCCTTAAAGCTTTGATTTGAATTACAGCAGCACTACTGTCAGAGCTGCTGTTAAGGAAAATTAATTGACACCTTCTGACCAATCAGATTAAAGAATTCAACAGCACTATGGTATACATTTAATACATGTATTTCTAATACAATAGTAATAACATGAGCTTTAACTTATCAGGAGCTTTAAATCACAGAGTCGTACCTCGTGGTCGGTCTTTAGGAACATCTTCAGAATCTTCTCGGTGAAGAAGAGCACATAAAATCCACCGAAGATCCCAACAGCTTTCAGGATATAGTTATCTGCTTTCGGGTCGAACCCCAGCGCCTGCGACATGCAGTTTTACTATTCACTTAGCAGTTTGATTATTTTCCTACAAAAACCTTCGAATAGGTTTTATACATTTTACACACATTTGCCAAAAAACCAAACCAAAAAAAAAAAAAAAACTACTTGATAGTTATTAATGATGAATTACATTAAGTATGCATTTCAAAGTAGTTTTTTTTTTTTTTTTGTAAATTATTCAGTGTGTACAGTATGTGTGTAACCTCAGGTATGAGCTGCAGCACGGCGTTGGAGAACAGCGTCCCGATGGCCAGCCCGATGAAGTAGGTGAGCACTTTAGGGAAGTAGGGTTTCTTGGTGAAGGGGATGAGAATGAGACCCAGGAGGGAGGCCAGGTTGATGATGGTAACGGCCAGGAAACCATAACCCCACACTGTGGACATATAGGGGGATAAAACTTAAACACTGTGCGTGCAAGCAACTCTATAGATGGTTACTGAGGGGTGTTGGTTCATATCCCAAATAGCAAATAAATATAGGAGTGTTTCCTTTATATAGATAGATAGATAGATAGATAGATAGATAGATAGATAGATAGATAGATATCTTCAAACAAACATAATAACAATTAACACCGATCATGCTGTTCAAAAATTTACACCCCCCTGGCTCTTAATACATTGTGTGGCCTTCTTGAGCATCAGTGAATGTTTGCACCTTTTGTAATAGTTGTGTACTCAGTTACAGCCGCTGTTGGAAAGGGGTCAAATATGCAGAAAATGCTGGAAAAGCAAATAACGTGCAGGACCTGGAGGATTTTTCTGAAGAGCATTGGGCAGTTTAACTGCTCAGAACAAGCAAGGGCTTCGTGAACAGCAATCACAAAACATAAAAGCAGTCGGTGATCATCCAGGTAACAGCACACAGTGTTAAGAATCAAGCGTGTGTAAACTTTTGAACTGGTTCGTTTGTGTAAATATTGTGTCTTGTGGACTTTATGTAAGCATGTGCTATGTGAAATAGCTTATTCAGGGCAGTGCTAAAAAAACAAACCAAACAAAATGCAATGATCCCTCTTATTTTTTTAATTATTAACATTTTGCAGATTCTGCAAGGCGTGTGTAAACTTACGACCCAACCGTATTGCTCGAGTTTACTGCTCTGGATTTTTTCAGCCGTCTTGTGCTACTATACAGTGGTACTTCTTATAAAATCATATCAGCTCATCATCATATCAGCCCATAATATCTAATGAGAGGAAGCTGTAAGCAGTCATATCAATCTGTGGCTTATTAATAGTTTGAGAACAGTGCAGGAAATTGTGTTTTCTACATCATAAAAATCAGTTATCTTGCCAGAAAGGAGGACACATGTTCTTGTGCATGATCTAAAACATCATACTAATAGAGCTGGATATATTGGACCAAAACCTATAAAGATATGAAGTATTATTTCGGAATCAAAGCAGATATATGAAATTCACCAGCTGAATCCAGGGTGCGAGAGTTTCCGCTTAGCTAAGAGTACTCAGTATAGTTTATTATGCTCTTGTTTAAAATGGCATGGCTAATACACGGATTGATGAATTGCAAATAGTAGCCATTTCCTGTGTGCTCTTGTTCTGTGACTTTACATCTTGATTTGAAATAAAATTGTGTTTTATATGAGCAGTATTACGGCGGTCACTTTTTAGTTCTCTGGCTGTGTGACAGCACTTCTTGGTTTAGTTATACTTTGCTCAGTTGTCAGGAATTGGATGAGGTTACACGGAACCTCTCCACAGCAATAACAGCTCACAAACCCATTACCCTCATCTGGATACAGATATCTACCTCAATAAACTAATCAGTGTCAGTATTAAACTAATGGTGATTGCATATCAGCCTGCAGAGAGTGGGGTGGCGAGAGCAAGGTTCACTGATTAGGGCAAAACCATGAGCTTTGCACACTGTGTTGGGGGTTAAGGGGTTAAGGGGTTATGTGACCGTTAGGTGCCAGTGTACACAGTGAACAGTATGAGGAGAAATTATTCAAACGTTCTGTGCTTTTCTTTTTAACAGTAATATTATAGACCTTTCACTCATTCATTTGTTCACTCTATCACTCACTATCACTCACTGTCACTCGCTCACTCTTTCACTAACTCCCTCACTCAAAGAATCAGACCCACACTCACCCACTGCCTGAATCTCTCCCTGCCTCACTCATTCACTCCCCTGATCTCTCACTGCCTCACTCATTCACTCCCCTGATCTCTCACTGCCTCACTCAT
>CM074957.1:19275308-19285938 GCA_037577455.1 Pangasius macronema | reverse complement strand
GGCATCTCCATGGGAGGCCATGTGGGTCCCTCTTCCACTCAGATACTATACTGGTGCTTACTGATATACTGATACTGCGATATATATTAGAATATAGTGATTTCGATTTTTTTTATAATAACATGAAAGAAATAAGATTTATTGATATATTTATATACACTCTATGGACAAAAGTATGGGGGGAAAAACCCAGTTTAGGTCAAAAATCATCAGAAGTCGAGGCTGTGTCTTCAGTTTTCATGCAGATCATCCTTGAGATATTCACTTGATAATCCTAGCCTACATTTGGAACACAGGCACTTAGATTTTCTGAGATGCTCAAGGTATCTCGAAGGCTTTGAATTCCAGTTTAGAAAAAAATAATTAGTTACAGTATATCACTGAATAGTTTAGAGTCAGACGCTATATCTGTTATGACTAGTTTATTGTTTAAATGATCTCCAGCTGGAGAAATGAATATTTTAGTTCATTCAGGATCATAAAGCTGTACCATGTTGTTCACTCATATTCTCTTTGCTGTTATTTGTTGGGTTTTTTCCACACAGATGGCATCTTTAGCTGTAACCAACTGGCCCAAGCCGATTCCTCTGATCCCTTGTCTTTCCTGGACTACTGCTTCGAATGTTTTTACCACAGTAAGATACCAATCACGCTTCCTCTCTCTGTTTAAATCAAGCATGCATGCTGTATGTTTAGTTCACACCGCAGTTCAGCGGTCAGTGTGAATTTCCTTGTGTGTGAGAAGCATTCCCCGCTCTGCTCTTCCACAGGGAGTGTTAAGTAGAGCTGTGAACTGGAGGGAACTGGAGAAGCAGTACGCCATGCACACTGTCTACGAGGATGAAATCATCCAAATGCTGGAGTACTGCGGGGTAAGAGAGCGGATTTGATCATAGACACATTCTGCCTCTTCAGCACTCCCGATCAAAATGTGCATCTTCCCATTCTCACGTCTAGACGGACTCTTTCCGGATGGGCCAGGACTTTGTGCGGGACGCCCCCGGCAGCTTTGACAAACTCTCCAACGTGTCGCTGTCTCCCGAGCTGCTACTGCAGCGGAGGGATGCTGGGGACAGGTTGGAGCACATGCTGTCATCCTCTGTTGGTGGCAGTCAGACACACATCGACGCACTTCACAGCAAGAACACGAGCCGCAGCATGGGCCAGCGCCGCTCGCTGCAGCGGGAGTCACTCTGCTTCATGAAGGGTGTGATGGACGAGTGCACACACATCGCCAACTTCTCAGGTGAGGAGAGAATTCAGAGGATGAGAAGAGTATTAATTATTATCTGGAACGTCTCCGTGTAGGTCCTCAGTGACCCAGAGCTATAAACAATGCTTGTTGTAAGTTTTGGATTATGTTTTAATGTTGGGTGAGATATCTTGTCTAACACTAACACTATATCTGACCTGTTTGTCTTATGTTTGATATTCCTCTGTCGTTTTTACTCAGTGTGTCCCTCTGCCTGTCTGTATTTACACTGTCTCACCCCCACCCCTCTATTTCTGACTTTCGTTCCGCCCCTTTTACCCCTCTGACACTTTATATGTGCCTTATATCTTCCCCTCTACTTTTCTGACTGGCTGTCTTCCCCTTTACCCCTTTCTCTAATCCTCCATCTGCCCTCTGACTCTGTTTGACCTTTAGTCACACCTTCTAACTCTATGCCACACTGTCCAACCCTCGATCTGTCCATTTACCCCTCTGGTGCTCTGCCTCTTTACCCATCTGTCTGACAGTCTATCTGCCCTCTGACTCTGTTTGACCGTTTGTCTGCCCCCTGATGTTCTGTCCACCCCTTTACCCTCTGTCTGACATTTTATCTGCCCCTCTATGCACCTTACATTGCATCTCCACCTTTATCCCTCTGTCTATCTGCCCTCTGACACTGTCTGACACACGTCTGACCCTTGATCTGCCCCTTTACCCCTCCCCACCCTCTGTTTGCCCCATACCTCTTTAGCCTGACCTTTTCTCCACGAACATGCTCATTTTCTTCCACCTTTTTTTTTTTTTTAACTTTTAGCAGCACCTTTACCTCTTTGCCTTCTAGCTTCCAATCTGTCACTTTTTCTGTCCTTTCACATCTCCGTCTGATCTTTTATCTCCATCTCTGATGTTCTGTCTGATCTGCCGTTTTGCCCCTGTACCCCTCTATGTGATGTTCTTTCTGCCCCTGTGTTTTCTCCACAGTGCCGGTGGATCCCAGTCTGATCATCATCATCCAGGCTAAAGAGGACGCCTACGTGCCTCGCTCAGGCGTGCGCAGCCTGAAGGAGGTCTGGCCCGGCTGTGAGGTTCGCTACCTCAACGGGGGCCACATTACTGCCTATCTGTTTAAACAGGCGATGTTCAGGTGGGCACAAATCAACACACACACACACACACACACACACACACACACACACACAGACCTCACAGTAGTACACACTATTCTCCGAAGTGTTTTATTCCTCTTATACCACAGCAAGTTGCCAATAATTACAATTTCTAATATATTAGTGAACAACAGGCTGTACTTTTTATCCATTTATAGTTGCTTCAATGTTATGGAACGTCTCTGAGGCAAGTTAGTTTCCTCAACAGCCTCTTTTCTTTCCTCTGCTGAAGTTACTAAGACAAATAGAACATTAATCTGACCAATCAGAATTCAGTTATGTTATTTTTTTTAAATATGATCTTCTTAAAAAAAATCAGTATTTAGACATTGGATCGCTGCTATAGTGGTCCACTAGCAACAGATGTTGATTGCAATAAAATGTTTTTTTTTTCTTTCTGTTTTCTGATTCATATCTGCAGACAGGCCATTTACGATGCCTTCGAGCGCTTTGTTCAGAAGTACCCTTTGTTATTATAGCCACGGATCTGTGTTGTGCCAAGGACACGGTAAAGGAAATTATTGCAACTAACATGACACACCAGGACTCGCAACCGATCTGAAGCTAAACCTCTCAACACCACGGTGCTACTGAAGAATGACTAGTATTTACATATCATTACAGTATAACGTTTATACACATTTATGAACTATGACCTTAACCTCCCATGTTCGGAACGCCAAACCGCATCTCATCTACGCCTTCTATCATAGTTCACATTTTATTTTAACTTCCTCAGCCTTTTCTTTAATCCCCAGGTGGATTTATTAATCACAGATCACTGCCAATCCTGAGGGAGCATCAGATTATGAATCATGTTTTATGATTTGAAATTAAAATATGACCATTTGCATTATAATTCTTGTATATTTATCCCTTGAACGATTTATTTCCTACATGTAATAACTACTTTTGCAACCCTTCATATTTCTGTATCTCTGAAATAAAAAGCACACTTTGGAGACCGAACTTATTGCTGTTTATCTTAAAAAACAAAAAAACCCCACACACACTTTAGCTCTGTACGAAGGCTATCGATCAAAAGAAACAAAACGTTCATCTGTTTTAAAAGGAAGGAAAATCAATCCTGACAATGCTTTTAACAGATTAGACATTTTCCCTCCAAAGAGTTTCTCCTAAATCTGCAGGTACAAGCTACTTTTAACTGTAAGATTTGTTGTGAACAGAGCTTCGAATACAGGAAAGAAGGATTCATTTGAAAATCGCTCCAAGACTCTACAGTAAAGAATGATCCAGTAGCGATTAAACAGCGTGTGTGTGTGTGTGTGTGTGTGTGTGTGTGTGTGATTGAGAATGCCTCTGGGTTCAAGGAGTGTGTGTACGATTCATCTTTAATACACATTCACACTGTACACAGAGATGACATTTTGTCCTTGAGAAAACTCCCACATGCTGCTCGGTTACCATAATGTGTGAGTTTAGATACAAAGTCTTTCACTGTTTAAACAGAAAGCAATATTAGTGTTTAAAATGCAATATTGGAGAATCGGGTTTCAGCCCTGAGAGTTCTTTATCTGGCTCTCTGGAGAACTCTATGAGGATTTCCCTTTCATTAAAAAAAAAGAAAAACTTCCAGGTAGAACCATTACACACCTGAGGATTTTTCATACATTGAAGTTGATGTTTTTTGTATAAAAATATAATATAATTAAGCATACCCTGTTAAGTGAAGCCATTTTCAATCTCAATGTTTTCTGAGTGAAATAAAAATGTGGTTGGAGGTTAAAATTAATAGACAATATTTTTATCATATCCAGAAATATGTTTTTTTTATTTAATAATATTTTCACATACATTTTTTTTTTTACTTTGTTGTGATGATAACTGAAACCTAATACGCTAAATGCTGCACTAAATTTCGCTTTTGTACTAAGGGTACACAAACTTTTGCACTGAACTATGCATAGACCTATATGAAAACAGCCTCACTCTTTCTCTGTCTCTCGCTCTGATCTCTCTCTCAAAAAAAAAAAAAAACCTCAGCTTGTCATTTTACTGAGAAACTAGAAAGTGTCCTGGAGACTTTCCTGTGCTGATTAACTTCGCAAAGGACCGTGACTTTTAAAAAGCTCCTACAACCGAGACTGCTTCCAGGATTATATGTTTTACTTTGATAAACAACACATTTTTTTTAGATTGTTGGTCTTAGATTACGTGGAGCGTCCACCGTACAAGTACACACCATACAAATATAAGCTGTTACTATATAAACAATAATGTATTACAACAAGGGCATTAATTTAATCTATTGTTCATGTTACAGCCGGAACTACTTTCCGAGCCGGGCTGTTATATGAAAATAACGCACACCGCCTGACCAATCAGATTCGAGCATTAAACCTCACTGTGATATAATAGTTTTTAGCATTCGTCACTGAAAATCAAAGGTCTCTGAAATATACTAGCATTTTATTTATGGGTAATTTGTGTATGTTAAAATTACATGAAACATTATTTTAATTTTGTGTCCAAAATTATTTTAAATAGAAGAAATAAAATTAGGATAGTCGTGTCTGATCGACTGGATTAAATGTAATGTTTCCCCAAACATCAAATCAAATCCGAATATAAACAAGAGTACACATTTAAAAAGCACGTTTATGAAGTGCTCGTTCTCGCCCCGTGTTACCTGTACGCTTTGCCCACAGTCAATATGGCGGCCCGCGGCTGCATGTTTTAAAAGCCTGCTGAAGCCATTTCGCCCTCAGTGTGCGTATGACCTTTGACCCCGCGCAAACGTGCCATCATGCCAGCCCAGTCCGCCATATTGACTGTTGTCTTTTGCCTTGAGAAGAAGATAAGCGAGAACATTTGCAGCGCTTGGAAAAGGAAAACAGTTTAAAAAAATAAGCAAACAAATCCGAAACCGCGTTTCCGTCGAGCTCGTAAATCAGCGCAAGTCCGTGCCGAGGAGGAATTTATCGACATGGCGAGGAAGAAGAGCAAACAGGCCGGAGTTGGGAATAAAGAGCAGAGTTTGTCGAAGAGCCCCGGCGGAGGAGGAGATGCAGGAGCAGCAGCTGCAGCCAGGAGCACTCAGGTAGCGTTAGCGCAACCGGCTAATCAGGCTAACTCAAACATGGGCTGAATTCCAAACGTCTTCCTGCAGGACTTATAGTACACTATGTAGGGCGTAGAATCCATTATCGCGCATCCCGTCCTAGTGCACGCATGTAGGGGATCCGGAGCTGTTTAGGATGCGACTGTAGCTTCGCTCCATCGCTTGCTTACCTTCTGGATCTTTTATTTATAGACATTTTCCTACAGATTATACAGGTTCCTCTTGTACACAGTTGAACGAACTGTAGCTTTGGAGTTTTTTAAGCCATAAAAACATCTTATAGCTTGCACTATAGCGAGCAACATTATATTCGGGCGGAGCACCTTGCCTGCTACCAACCTGCAATAACTAAATCTCTTTATTTATCCAAATACAATGTCAAATTTAACGTTTTAACAATTTCCCTTTCTCTAGCTATCTAGACGAGTCGTTTATTCAGGACGGCCTTTCGTGCAAACTGTAGATAAAGTCGAAGCGTTATTTTCTTTACTCCGCACCCGCATTCGTGCAAATCCCGCCTTCCGCGCTCGTTTGTGACGTTACTCCCAGGCAGCTTGTTGATTGGATCATGCGAATGTCAGGATGACGGATTGACCCTAACCAGCCAATCATGAAGCTAGCCAATCAGAGTTAGCCAATCAGAGCGGAGCAGGCGGAAATATGTTGGAATACGGGTAGAGGGGGGGAAATAACGACTATCCGATGCTAATGCCCTCGTCGCTGAAGTCTAGCCCGTTTGTTTCTGGGCTGAATTACTTTTTGAATTTGTTGCTGCAGAATTTTAGCGGCTAAGATTATTTTCGGGGTGGATGAAGGTGTTTATTGTGCATCCCTGCTGTACTTTCAGTTTCGGTCTAGCACACAAATGAGCAAGGGCAGCAGGAGAGAAGTCACTGCGTTCACATGGACACACTCACATTCATCACACGGTTAAAGGGAAAGTCCACTCTGAAACACATGAAACACCTTCACACTCAGCTATCTGCGCTGCTTTCAGTGATTCCGGTGCTGGCTTGATGGCTGGTCCTGTGTGTTCATTCTTCCTGTCAGAAGTTAGGGTTTGTGCTGCTCTGATGTCACACGGTGACACTGTAATTGCTAGTGCTGTTACACTGGCATTTAAAACGAGAACTGAGATCTCAATCATTAAGCACTAACGCTAAGGATTTGTTTTAGCACCTAAAAACAAATGAGTCACAGTTTGTTTTTGCTCTGGACCTTTTCTAGACGTCCAAACGCTGGATTAAAAACCCAGAATGCAGTGCAAGCTGTGCGACACTGAGCTGCAGCAGGGACTCGAATCGACTAGTTCGCCATTTAAGAGGTGACCAGAGTGCGATGGCATTGATGACGTTTTCAGCGAGAAAGTTGAAGCTGATCGGTTTGTGATGTGCAGAGTGTACAGACGCGCAGGCGACAGAGCCGGACAGACTAAAGGACTAAAGTAGTAAAGCGCTGCTGCATCACTTTCTTTAATCTCCTACTGCACCACCGTGAGCAGGAGGTACTCTTGATGTTAATAGGAGACAAACAAAAACAGCCTGCATCAAGGGTAAAAAAAAAACTTACTTTATCATCCTTTCTAGGAAGAGTTGCAGCCTGATGTATAGGGCTGGACTAGGAAGTGATGCCTGACATCCCTGTGAACTAGGGGCGTATCTTCTTTTTTTGAGCAGAAATCAGTAGATTTACACTTAGAAATACACGTAAAGATGTTTAAATGTTTCTAACGTGGTAGAGAAAGAAAAATACGAACACCACTGAGTGATTTGCACAAATATAAAGAGGTGGGCGTGTCCACACAAAAATACCCATGTGTATTACGGCGCTTCTGGAAACCATACAAAGACACGTCATGGACGATTGCCTTGACCTTTATTATCATGTTGTTGTAAGGTTTGCGCCAGCACATGCTGGTGTTGATCATTAGCACGCAACATGTATGTAGTTTATACACATGCGTGCTAGGAACACAGACGCTCACCTAAAGCCAACAGGAACTCCGCTGACAAATCTTTACAGGCATCAGCGTTTTATCGCTCAGATGTTGTCTTAGACTCATGACTCATCCGAGAGCTGGAGACAGGATACACAAGCGCCTCCTGGAGTGTCTCCTCACTAAAGAAATCTCCGGAATTGCTCCTGAAGAATAAGAGATTTCTTTCTTTATTTTTTTTGGGCAAAATTATTTCATATAGGGTGTACAAACTTTAGGATTATTTCTACATGTCACTTTTTAGTAAGTAAAAAAAAAAAATGGCAGATTCTTTGCAGACGAAAGGTATCTATTTAACATTTTTGGAAGGAGTCTCCAGTGTCAGCGCTTTGTAACAGCAGGAGGTAAAGCTGTAATTTTTACAGTTTCAGAATTCATGATGGACTTGTGTAACATGACAAGCTGTGTGTGTGTGTGTGTGTGTGTGTGTGTGTGTGTGTGTGTGTGTTTGTCTTATTAACTTCTGGGGAAAAATATACAGAGAGGCAGGTGAGGTAACATCTGCTTGTAGCTGCCAATAACAATCACAGACATTCCACAGCATTAAATGTAACAATAAATGGATAAAATAAATCTATAAAGATGTGAGGACTTTACAGCAGTATAAGGAAAGTAAAATACTTTGAGACTTACTGCTTTTATAGGAAAATAAATAACTTTGGGGTTGTCACGGTAACTCTGTCGTTGATTAATTTCCTGTAACAGCGTGCCCCCCAGATGGTTTATTCCCTACTTAGTGGATTAAACAGTTTATTCATCTTGTTGGCTTAGATACTCATTTCAGGTGGTTTATTTTTAGTTTATTGAGCTCAGTCTTTAATTCATTAGCAGATTAGTGGGGTCTTGGTGCTGCTTGTGATTTTCCTCGAAATATAAAATCTCTTGTTTGTAATTCTCACGTGTTATCAGACAGACTAGAGAGTACAGTGAAAAGTGTATGCGTCTGAACTCCGGTCCTGACCGAACTCCTTCCTGCCCCACAGTCGGTGCACACGTGCTGCTTGCTGTGCCATCGGGAGTTTAAGGACTGGGGCTCGGGCCTGGCCAACGGGCTCCCGGGCCACGGCTCCAAGCTGGCCGACGCCGTCCCGGCGCTCTCGCAGGCCCTGCTGAGGGAGGCGCCCGGGCGCAAGCTGGCCGACGCCGTGCCTTCGCTGTCGCAGTCGCTGCTGGGCGAGGTGCCGCTGTGGATCTGCCAGAGCTGCCGCAAGAGCGTGGAGGAGGAGGAGAGGAGGGCAGTGCAGGAGCAGAACGCGCCGGTGAGTAGGGTTCTGTCTGCACGGTTATTAACAAAGTCATCTAATTTTACAGTTTTATATTTTACTGCTGTCAGCTTATTCACTAAAGCACTGATTCTGGAAACATTACCCACGATTCCACTAGAGAAAATCTGAGTGATGAACACACTGGTGTCTGTTCTGGTAACATCACATTTGGACAGGATTGGAGCCGGGTGTGTTGGATAGATCAGTTAGTGCATGCGTATTCAAATAAAACTTTGAGCTACATTAGCGACGTCCTCGTTTACGATGGTCCTCATAAGCAGCAAACTTGTCCGAAGTTACATTTCAATGCTACAAATTAGACATCAGTTAGCAGCGGTTATGTTTCGTTTAACGCTTCATGTTAGCACTTTTGACTAGCGCCATGATCTCTGAACAGATGAGACCCCTGAATCGAACTTAAAACAGAGAATAAATGCTTCATAAAGAATAATTAATAAATACTTCTCTGTCCAATCGACTTTAAACATTGTTTTTGTAGTAAGCCATGTCATCAGTTTGCTAATCAGACCAGAGAGTGTGAATAAAATGAAAATCTCTAAAAGTATCCATTAAACTCTTCAAATCTTTTTTTGATTACACAATGTACGGAAAGCCCAAGCAGAGGATCTGCTACATAATCCGTGATAGCTCATGTGCAAAAGCTTCCAGTAAAAACTGTTGGAAACGTACCGGCCGGTTTTTCACGTGTGTAACGAGGACTGTGATATGATTGATGATTGATGCTTTGTTATTATTTAGAGCGCCGGAGCGCTTTTCCTCAGTGAAATGTGATACGATGTGATTTCCCCGAAGTGACAGACGTTTCACTATAAGATGACAGAGTATCGCTTTCTGCCACGCTCCTGCGCTGTGGGGAAAAACCAGTTGCACTGGTCGTGTCACGTGACACGGAAGAGGGATAGACGTGTGCTCAAAATATTATTGAGCTTATTGAAGCTTATTATTACTATTATTACATTTATTGCACGTTATTCCACAGCGCTGTTGTTCTTGATTCTGATTGGCCGGGAGGTGTTGATTCATTTTCTGTAACAGCATCTCTGACAGGAGTTCAGGCTGCGAATCACAGGTTTATATTGACATGCTCGTTCTAATATGTTATTGTTTCTATAGCAACAGCGCCAGTATAGCGGAGGCGTCACGTAATAGTATTAAAAAAAAAAACGTGTAATTATCGCCAAGGTGACGTTCTGTTTGTCATTTTTGGAAGGACACTTTGCGATTCTCGTTAACTTCACAAGCTGCGTTGTTGTTGTTTTTTTTTCTTATTGTTTAGTAAATAAAGAATTGTAATCGCAAGCAAATTGCTGTGGTATAAGAGGAATAAAACACTTCAGGACGCGCTGATATCGGGTATTATAATAATAATAATAATAATAATAATAGTAAGTTTATTTTATATAGCACCTTTCTGCAAACTCAAGGTCACTTTACAGCATGAAAATAGATGAAAACATGACAGCAGACGAAGAACAAAAGAAAATAAACAAGAAATCCCTGGCATGAGTCAGGTCATACAGTCAGAGATCAGAAAAACAAGAAAGAAAAAGACGTGTTTTGAGGTGGGTTTTGAAATCCTGTAATGAAGAAAGATCACGGATGTATTCGGGGAGAGAATTCCAGAGCGTTGGAGCAGAGAGACAAAACGCTCATCCACCAACACGATGCTAACCCGTGGCGTGGAATTAACAGTAGACCGGTATCTGAAGAGCGCAATGTGCTTTGAAGGTGATGAGGAGAATCCTGTATTGAATCACGAGAACGAACAGGTAGCCAATGAAGTCTGTGTAGGATGGGAGTAATATGAGAGGATTTCTTAGAAAACGTGAGAACCCTCGCTGCAGAGTTCTGGATATACTGGAGCTTATTTAATGTTGTGTTTGGTAG
>CM074957.1:19237007-19263159 GCA_037577455.1 Pangasius macronema | reverse complement strand
TGGACAGCCTTCCCAGAAGAGTTGAAGCTGTAATAGCTGCAAAAGGTGGACCGACATCATATTGAACCCTATGGGTTTTGAATGGGATGGCACTTAAGTTCATATGTGAGTCAAGGCAGGTGACCGAATACTTTTGGTAATATAGTGTATATTAAGAAAGAGAGGTGTGTCAGTACTGGGTCCAGGCATTTGGTATTAAAGAGACAGCAGCCTATAAATAATCTGCTTCTGTCTGCTAATCAAACACCACCACAGCTTTAACAAAGATTAATCTGCATGGAGCTTATGCAGTGAGCACAATTGTGCTATTTTACACTTAATTATTACATTTCTGCCCCTGAATACTACTGTTACTGACTTTCTTTGTAACTTTGTTATTCATCTATGTCTGTAATCGTGTAATTGTTCTTGTTTTATCACTGACATTATTAGTTAAGCTAGTAGTTTTTGCTGTGGCATAGAAGTACTTAAAATAAGCTTTCAGAAATAAATGAAAAGCAAATTGTTTTTTTTACGGTCCGAAAAATGGTCCGATCCGTGACTCAAAATCCGTAACATGATCTGTAGACACTCAAATCACTAGGCAACGTGGTGTTGAACATATGATATAACCATCACATCATACACTCTTAATAGTAAATCAATTTATACTGCAAGGTCCAAGGCCCAGGTTCCCTCAGATTTACCCCAGGCTGCTTTATTTTGTGAGTAAAAAGTAAAATTGTGAATATTATCACTGAATCAGGCACAGCTGCTTCCTTAATAAATTTCAGAAGGGGTTTTATTTATACAAATACAGGGTGTCCCAAAAGTCTCCATACACAAGGGGACTGTGTTTGCCAGCACCACGTCAGTTGTGTCTTCAGCAGTGGATGTTGGTGGACGTCTACTTCTCAGTTGGTCCGCAACACTTCCAGACATTTGAATTTGTTAAGAAGTTTGGCAACAGTGTCGTGTGTGTGTGTGTGATGTGCTCGCATGTTTCCTGTTAAAGTCCATCACAACCTAGCGACAGCTTCCCGATCCAGCCATGAGAATGATTTCAATACATTCTTCTCTTGTCAAAGGCATTCTTAAAGACTATCTGAAAATATATACATTATAATATAAAGTGTACAGCGTATGCACAAGACATTGGAAGACATTTTGCTAAAAAGTGTGAATTTCCACTGTGTATGGACACTTTTTGGACACCCTGTAGTCATCGGTTTACACACAGGAGTATACTTACAAAATCTAGCTTGAAATTTAGATTGTATACTTCATAATATTTCTATTAGTAGTATGATACACAGTATGTGAGAATTAACATTTAGTATTTCTTCTGCATAGTCATGTGACTGCTTGTTCAGACTAATTCACTGGGTGATGTTTGGTCAGGTTTACCTCAGACTGTTTCATTTCTGTGTAGAGAATGTTCGCATTTGCACACTACTTTTAGTGTTTTAAGCTAAAAATGCTAGAATAAAGTCATGGAGAAGAGCCTTCAGGCCAAAAAAACAGCTTTAGCTTTAAATTTGGTGCATGAGTGCAACAAAAATACAGTAATTAGTACAAATTAAATGAAAATATACTTATGGAAAATGCTTTCATAAAATGAAAATGCCTGAAGACAGTGACAGATGGATTATTAATTATCCATGGTTACATAGTACAGAAAGTTTATGAACCACAGCTTAAGTTAAAGGTGAGTTCTCAGCTTCTCTGTGTCACATTTTTTGAATATTAAGTGGTCATAATATTTAAATTTCCAGCGAAACTACACAGAGGAGAAGTCTGCTTCAGAGCCTTCAGACGATGACGACTATGTGCCATATGTTCCTGTTAAGGTTAGGAAACAACATATGGTACGTACCGAATGTTATTTTTGCCCCCATTTGATCACGCATTCTGATTCTTCGGATATTCAATGCATGAATGATTAGACATGTTTGGTGTCGAATGTGACGCGTTGTGATGTGCATTTGGACCCTCAGCTGCAGAAGATGATGCGTTTGCGAGGGAAGGGTTTGACGGAGGAGGACCAGAAAGACAGCGGAGGAGAACAGAAGGATGAGGACGAGGGTCTCGGGCCACGCTCCAACGTCAGCCTGCTCGACCAGCACCAGCACCTGAAGGAGAAAGCAGAGGGTAGCGTAGACACTTAACCCGTCTGTGGCTGCTCATTGTCAAAAAAAGCATTTATGGGAAGGATTTAAGACGTCGTTTTGAATCCTGGCTCTTACAAATTGAGTTCTGTGCTGTTTGTTAGTAAGATATTTTTCTCTTCTAATAGTGGGATTAGATTTTTGACTGCCTGCTTTAGTGTTATGAACGGGTTTTTTTTTTTTTTTTTTTGCAGCCCGGAAGGAGTCGGCAAAGGAAAAGCAGCTGAAGGAGGAGGAGAAGATTCTGGAGAGTGTGGCTGAGGGCCGAGGTGAGCACTGTCACTTAAAGTCAATATAAATGTTGTAAAGCATTTGGGAGATTGCAGGAGAAAATGCAAGAAAAATATGTAAATTGGGGGCTCCTGTGTGGTGCAGAGGAAAAGGGTTCACAATGTCATGTGGAGATCAGGAGTTCGAATGTGGCACCCATCCATAGCCTGGAGAGTAGAGGGTTAATAGGTTGTGCTCTGTGGGTGGGAGGGATGGCAACTCTCTCTCTCGCAGTGGCACAAACCAATCGTGGGCATCTGTGAGCTCATCATGTGATGCAGCATGAGCCTGATAGGGGAGAGCCTGCCAGTGGGTGGGAAAACGAGTTGATAATATCTTATTAGTGTTAATTGGCTTGTACTCATTGGAGTTCGTTGAGCTGTGGTGAGGGGTGGGGCATGAGTGTAGATGGTGATTTATCACATTAAAAAAGGATCTTTAAACAAGTCTTAGTTGACTTTAATGCCAAGCAATGGTAGTTTAAAAATGAAGTAATTTTAAGTAGAATCATGAAAGGTTAAAAGCACTTTTTTGTACTTGGCCAACATGCCATGTGTTTGAGCAAATGTATATAAAATATATGCATCATATCAGAATTGTCTGTGTGTCTTTGTCCCCTTCAGCTTTAATGTCTGTCAAGGAGATGGCCAAAGGTATCACGTATGAAGACTCCATTAAGACTAGGTAAGATGTCAGTCAGTTGCATGTTTATCAGTAAGGATGTAACATGTCTAATAATGAATCACGGCTGCTTGCACACGCTTGCCGGCTTTAGGTTGTTCTTAGTGACGGCAGCATTTTTTAATGACTCGGAGCGTTACTTTCTGTGTCTGTATGATTATATGTTGTATAGAGTAAAGTATTGATTCTTTTTCTTGCACCGTTAAGCTGGAAAGCTCCTCGCTACATATTGAACATGCCTGTAGTGAGGCACGAGCGGGCGAGGAAGAAGTACCACATCCTGGTGGAGGGCGACGGTATCCCTCCACCCATTAAGAGCTTCAGAGAGATGAAGTTTCCTCAAGGTAACGCAAAACCTCAGGGAAAACTTCTGCAAAGTATGCATTTGCCACTGTGTATATAAGATACATGCAGCTGTAAAGCAGTTTTATTTTATTTTTTTTAAGTAGTCACTTTATTGTGCAGGTCACATTAAAATTTATAATACCAACCTAACAGCAGAGTCTAGATACAAAATAGATTTTATTGCACTTTGTGTAATAATAGTAGTAATAATAATAGTAATAATAAAGAAACTTTATTTATACAGCACTTTCATAAATTAAAAAAATCAGCTCAAAGGACCTTTCACTGTGAAGTAAAAAAAAACGAAGAAAAGAAATGATAAAAACAAACATAAAATAGTAAAAAGACAATTAATTCAATAAATTATTAGCAGTGACAGTAGAAAATAATTTTTTAAATTGCATAAAAATAAAAACAAAATTATAAAATTAATTATAATAATAATATAAGGCAAATAATAGGCTGGATAAAAGCTAACATGAAAAGGTTTAAATGCTAAATATAAAAAAAAAAATCAAATACTTTGCAAACAGTTGACAAATGAGTTTGAGTACTTGACTGTACCATGAGTACAGTAAAAATTAAACATGAATAATGGCTAATTAGCTAGCTTTAATTAATATTTACAATACTGCTATTAATACACTAATTAATTAATTTTATGATGTCCTTCTTTTGTGTAGAATGTCAGTATAAATGTCTTTAGAACGTATAATAATATATGTTAAACTGAATATTCACCACTGACATTAAAACCTATTTTGCAGCAATTCTGAAAGGTCTTAAGAAGAAAGGAATTGTGCATCCAACACCCATCCAGATCCAGGGAATCCCGACTATGTAAGATCCCAATGCTAACCACGTAGAGACGCTCTGATTCAGTACATGTGCTCTGTGCGCTCTGGTTCTTATTATTAATGCTTTCTTCCTGTCTGTGTGTAGTCTTTCCGGCAGAGATATGATTGGCATTGCGTTCACGGGCTCAGGCAAGACGCTGGTGTTCACTCTACCCATCATCATGTTCTGTCTGGAGCAGGAAAAACGCCTTCCTTTCTGCAAGAGAGAGGGACCCTACGGACTCATCATCTGCCCTTCTGTACGCACACATGCACTGCACGGCCATTTTATACCCGCATACACAATTTAACAGCAACGTTGTGGGATATAACGGGATTAAAGACTGTACTGGGATGTATTTTTGTACTTGACTGTTGCTGTGCCTTTCTTCTCCTGCAGAGGGAGCTGGCGAGGCAGACGCACGGCATCATCGAGTACTACTGCAAGCTCCTGGAGGACGAGAGCGCGCCTCAGCTGCGCACTGCCCTCTGCATCGGGGGCATGTCCGTCAAAGAGCAGATGGAGGTGGTCAAGCAGTAAGTGTGTGTCCTGAGAAACACTTAATGTGGTCTGGCTCGGCCGAATAAACTACAGCTGTTCTCTGAAGATAAATAAATCACAGCATAATGAATGCGCGCATCCGATCAGACGAGTTAACGCGTCCTAATCCGAGTGTAATGTTGTGTTTTGCAGCGGCGTGCACATGATGGTGCGGTGTGGTCCGGCAGACTACCTAGACGAGTTATTCTTCTACCACTCAGACCTATAGACAGCTATGGACCGAGACCTCGAGGCCGACAGGATGATCGATATGGGCTTTGAGGAGGACATCAGGACTATCTTCTCTTACTTTAAGGTGAGCATTTGTCTGTTTAATCGTGTTTTCTAGACTTTAAAGGTATGGTCAGCCATTTTTAAAATCTAAACACATTCCTTGTGTAATATTTGAAGACGTTCTCCTCAGTAACATATCTGCCCAGAGGAGAAACTCCCATCTCTTTGGCGGTCTAAGCTCTTTAAGTAAACGGGAGCATATAAATGATGTGGCTCACCAAAAACCAACCAACCAACCAGGCTAAAGAGGCTTTCTCTACTTCCGTAATTTGGAAAACTCTCCTTCATCTAGCCGCGTGTGTGTGTGGTTTGGAGGCGTGGCTTCGGGGGAAGCAATGAAATCAGTGGCTTTGTTGGTTTTTTGAAGTTTAACTTAACATACCCTTAAATTTTGTCCGTGTATATATATAAAATATTTATACTGTTTCCAGTTGCCATGACAACTGCATTTTAGTCATGTCACTGACCAAAATATTTAAAAGATTTTTTTTTTCATCTTGTTTCATGTAACAGTTGAGTTGTAAAGCTGTGCAGACTCCAAAATTAAGCTAGTGCAGAAAGCCTTCTCCTGTTCTGTATAGCCTTGTGCAAAAAAAAAAAAAAAACTACTGCACTATTTTAATCCCTGAAAAGTTTTTATTTTATTGTTGTGGCTGCTACAAAATGGCTGGGGGTTGGATTGGGCCCAACCACTTGACACTACATACCCAAGTAAGCTGACGTGGGAGTGAAGAGAGAGATTCTTGGTCAATGATTGCGTTCACCCTGTGTCAGAATCTTTGCGTATGAAAGGCGGGGTTTAGTGTTGTAAGTCATTTTTGCAGTCGTGTTTTCAGGTCATAGTTGTCTCGGTTAATTTATCGCCTTTATGGTTCATGTGAATATCAAGTTCACTAACGTGGGTGCTTGACAAGTCTTTGAAACACAGGGTACTTTTTTGACACAGCGTATCTGCATTAGGATTTATTTAAAAAAAAACCCTGATATTCTCAGTTATTTATAACTAAACTATGTATAGAAAAACTTAAGGGAAGTACACATTTACAGAGAAGCACTTTCTCAAGAATCGCTAGAGACCTTGTGTACTTTACCTTTACTGTATTATACCCTGCTCTGAACTTGTAGATTTTTACTAAAAGTATGAAAGTATAATAATGGCCTTTAATTTGTGACTTAGGGTCAGAGACAGACGCTGCTGTTCAGCGCCACCATGCCCAAGAAGATCCAGAACTTTGCCAAGAGCGCTCTGGTCAAACCCATCACCATCAACGTGGGCCGAGCCGGAGCCGCCAGCTTGGATGTCATTCAGGTGAACACTGTGTACAATAATACAATCCTGTATCATCAGAGCAACAATAATTACTGGACTCCACTCTGCATGGGTTAGTGTCTTCGCTGCACTTGGAGTGGAAACTTAATTTTGCGGTGTCACACAGGATGGAGAACCAGACTCCGAGCTTATACTTCACATAAAATGGGTGGTTCCATTGCTGTAGTCACATTTCAACACTGCATCTTACTTTGTTGCATAATTCTTCCACAGGAAGTGGAGTATGTCAAAGAGGAAGCAAAAATGGTGTACCTTCTGGAGTGCTTACAGAAGACAGCACCTCCCGTATGTACCACTAACTTAATCACACATTTTATTAAAAAAAAAAAAAAAAAACGCTTGCATGGGACTAATTAGTACAACATTAATCTATGCTGACTATTATCACAGCTGGTTTTGGTTAAGCAGCTCCTATCTCAGTCGTGCTGAATGAGAATGTACTCTCACCTTCCACTTTATTAGAAACACATTCACGCAGTTAGCCAATCATGTGGCGGCAGCACAATGCATAAAATCATGCAGATACAGGTCAAGAGCTTCAGTTAATGTTCACATCAGAATGAAGAAAAAGTGTGATGTCTGTGGCTGTAACTATGGTGTGGTGTTGGTAGCAGATGGGCTGCTTTGAGTATTTCAGAAACTGCTGAGCTCCTGGGATTTTCACGATCAAAATCACAGAGATCACCCTTTTCCCCCTATTCCGACATTTGATGTGAACATTACTTGAAGCTCTTTTTTTTTTATTCTTTGCATTGCGCTGCTACTACCCGATTGGCTGATTAGATAACTGCATGAATGTAAGGTGTTCCTAATAAAGTGGACGGTGAGTGTATATTATACTGCAGTAATAATACACGTATCTGAATTAAAGATGACAGCATGATCCCCTGTCTGACAGAATTCTCCTAAAATTCCGTAGATACGCTCCAGTAGAGGACAAACATTGCCACATACCTTGTTTTGAGTAATCCTTTCCCTCTCAGGTGCTAATATTTGCCGAGAAGAAAGCAGATGTGGACGCCATCCACGAGTATCTGCTGCTCAAAGGTGTGGAGGCAGTGGCGATCCACGGAGGCAAAGGTAAATCACCATCTAACATACTGCTGGTGGAATTTGAGTTTTACTTGTTTTCATATTGAAACCAAGTCACCTGTGATTTTATAACAGCAATGTGAACTTTTTAATCTTAGTAAAAAAACAAAATTAAATTAATAGGAATGATATGTTACAGAATCCGGTCTCGATTGCGACTCTGTGCCACATACGTGTTACGTTTACGTGTAACTGTTCCCTTTAGCTTCCTTCTAGCTGACCCCACTCCATCGCTCAAAACTACATATGCCGTGTAAGGAAACGTGGCGTTCTAAGTGGGGGCGGAGCTCATTTCTGGGCCGGAAATATCAAGAACCATTACACAATCAAACATGATTCTAAGTTTAGAAAAACTTAAAAATTACAAACTGCAACTTTAATGGCTAAAGAGGTTCCTGACTGTAGTTCTAATGAAGGACAACAGTAAGAAGTCTGGTTCTTCTTTCTTGCTTTCGGTAGCTCCGGAAGTTCCTTCCCTTCTTTCTACAATTGGTGGCCACTGACGTGGCCTCTAAGGGGTTGGATTTCCCTGCCATTCAACATGTAATTAACTATGACATGCCTGAAGAGATCGAAAACTATGGTGAGAATGAAAAAAAAAAACAGACTGCTGAATAGCTGTTTTATGCCATTATTATTTCACTATACACTCGGATGGTGGACGATGTGTGTATAATAAATGACAATGACAACTTTCAGGCAGCAGTCTGTTGTACTGTGACCTTGATGGAATTTTTTTCTTTTTGTTTGTTTGAATGCTCATTATTTCAATAAATTCTTTTCTCTGCCTGTTTGATAGTCCACAGATAACCATCTTGCCCAGCTAGCCCGTTTTGACCTTATCGGTGGTGCAAGTAGTTGTTCCCTACGCCATTCTTGCTTTTGTTATATCTATGTTTAGATCTAAATCTTAATGCAATACAACAAATATTTGCAAGCTTTTAGCAAAGCTATCAGTCAAACAAGCACCGCTGGATTAAACTATGTGATGTAGCATATCTTAGATTTGTACTAAATAATCAAAAACTAGTGTAAGAAATGTGTTGGAAGTAAACATTTAGGACCCACATAAGGGGAGGAACTTTGATGAGGAACTCTGAATGGAGTTTGCCATGCTGTGTGTGAATCTTCTGATCTTGTCCCCTCACCATTGCAGAGGAATCGGTGCTGATGGATCTGAAGGCTTTGCTGGTCGAAGCCAAGCAGAAAGTTCCACCGGTTCTGCAGGTGCTCCAGACAGGGGACGAAGCCATGCTGGATATTGGAGGTGAGCATTTCATACTGTTCAGTCTCTGCTCTCAGATGTAGCATTCACGTTCCTAGGGCACCCTGCTCATCTCAACGCTAGAGGCCTAACTAATGAAACAAACGCCTGCAGGAGCATTTACACAAGAAACGGCGTATTCGTGAAAAATCTGAAAAACGGTAACGCCCGAGCGTCAGTTTTCATATGCGGTGATTCCCTAATGTGAACGTCGATCAATCTCAAATCATATAATTGGCGACGAGCTAGTTTTTTCAATAAGGATATCTAAGTTTTATGGGTGTCACTAAGGGTAAATTGTGCAGTATAAATAAGCCAAACTTTTGTAAATCTGGAGGGAATTTAGTTCACTTGGCTACTGCTCCTAAGTATGCTGTATGAAGCTCACCATTGATTTCTCCTCTGTTTTTCCCCAGGAGAGAGAGGCTGTGCGTTCTGCGGTGGTTTGGGTCATCGTATCACTGAATGTCCCAAGCTGGAGGCCATGCAGACCAAGCAGGTCACCAACATCAGCCGCAGGGACTGTCTGGCCAACAGCTCCATGGACTTCTAAGGCTCTGATGACACCTTCCTGGATGTGGTCCTGGAATGATGCAATGTGCTGGTCGGGAGAAGAAGAAAAAAAAAACATGAAAGACCCAGGACATTTTTGTGCCGTGACTATGACTGGACTTGGAAAAACGTACATATTAAATGTCTGTCTTGTCACACGCTCTACAGCTGCCTTCTTCCTGTGCATGAACGCTTGAGTTGTGTTATCTGACCAAGTATTGGAAAGGATCTTTGTACTAATAGTCGTTAGATTGGTGTCTTGTAATAATATGTACGTGTCTATGGTACTTCAGTGTCCTTTAACAGAAGCCTCCTCATGTGGCATTAGCTCCATGGACTTAGTGAAATAATTAAAAAATAAATAAATTAGCAGCGTTAGTACAACTGAATAAAGCCTCAGACTTCTGGAACAGTGTACCGTATATTTTCACTGAGGTAATTATCATGCCAAGTGATTAAACAGGAGCTTGTAGTAGCAACACAAGGTAAGAAACGTGTCTTTTAATGGGGGAAGTGTGTTCATCTAAATAGAAAAGAGGAGACATAAAACTAAATTTATGTAGGGTTACTGAGACATTGTCAAAATAAAATTTTTGACAACAGTTTTTTTACTTTTAATTTATTTTTCTGTATTCAGTGAGGAAAGTATTAAGTGCAAATGTAATAGTTTTGATATTGTAACATATCACTTAAGTAGTTTTCCTGCTTCAGATGCAAAATGTCATGTCATTAAAGTGAATCTGAAAGCATTTCTCAATCCTGTGTAGTAGCTAATTTCACAAGAGAAATGTGTTAAACTGTTGTTCTTTTTTTTTTTAAACACACTATTGTTTTTACTTGTGTACTTATTTAACGATGAAGTATGCCGCTACGAGTTGTCAATCAAAAATACACCACAGCTGTCTTCTTTTTATGCCCGATATAAACCGCAGCTGTAACAATTAATTAACGTGAACCTGGGATGATTGACTCATCTGTCGTATGTCCAAGACTGCACGACCTTCGGGGCGGGGGAAGGTGGTAGAGTGGAAATCATTAGGAAACCGGCATGCTCTTACCTCTGCTCAATCTTCCCGCTTGAAAGAGGCACGGACATGGCACCCTCGCTTTCTGTTAAGGTAAATGGAGAACGCTGTGTGTTCAGTAATGTGACATCAAATCTATCCTTCTGTGTTTGACATAGCTAACATCAGACAAGTGTATATAGCTACCACAGGTTAACTATTTATTAGGAATGCCGCTGAAAGACTACACACACAATCGTTTACACCTGGAGGCAATTTAGTACAAGCTACCAGGTGGCATGTTTTTTGGGAGGTGGGATGAAACCCACGTGGACACGAGGAGAACATGCAGAACTCAGGACCCTGGAGCTGTGAGACAGTGAAGCTACCAGTGTTAATAAAACAGTGGAGTAGGAAAAGTCATAGTTGAACCTGCTGTAACTGTGTCATGATCATACCTTGGGTTTCCCGACCTTGGAGTAGGAAAGACCGAAGGAAATCCATACTCGACTCCGAATTTCTAGGTAAGAACGTCAGGAAGGTCTCCTCAACCTTGAGTTTAGCAAGTGACATCAAATCAACATGGCTGCTCACAGCATCAACAGTAAACAAAGTAGCACTGCTTTACTTTCAAACGAGTTCTACAGTTTATATTTCTATTTGCTTTAGATCAATCAGTGACTATACAGACATGTTAGCTGCTTTAAACCTCTAACACTGACTATACAGACTATACGGTTTTGACGTACACTGCTCCTCACCATGACCTGGCTAGCACTTTGCTAACAAAAGACGAACATGGATACATAGAGCAAGGCACGGTGGTCGAAAAAGGTGCGATTCCGAGTTCTGACCTCCCACTGCCGAGTTAAGTCGAATACAGCATTACTACCTGATTCACTTGATGAAAATATTGTATCATTAGCATTCAAACGCTACAGGCCACGTCAACATAATGAAGGATTTTTTTTTTCTTCACAATGTTAAGTGAAAAGTTTGTGATTTACACAAGTGTACGCAAGTGAAAAAAAGCATGCAAAAAAAAAAACAGGATGTGTAAGATCGCTTTTTCACACACACAAGTTACAAGTTACCCGCCATACGGTGTGAAATAACACTATTAAAATAGAAGTGTAGTTAAGACGTATGTGTGATGAAAATAATTCCAAAATATGTCCGATATGTGTCAGGGTTAAGCCTATTACTGGACTATATTTTACAATACATGTTCCATGACATTTATCCATCACACTATACTGAGTTGCCAGTTTATTAGGTACACAATGAGTCAAAGGTTTGTAAATCAATAAGTAGCTATTATTAAATGTTTGTTAAATTGGGAAATGTTTGTAACTATTTTTTTTTAATTGGAAAACTCTACAGTGCTGTGCAAAAGTCTTAGGCATGGATAAATAAATCATGCTTGAAACAATATCTCAAAATGAAATACTAAAGATGTAATAGCTCAGTCGTGTTTTTGTAATTAGATTCCAAACATTAGTTTTCCAGCACAAAATTAAACGTTACAGAAAAAATTTTTGTATGTCGGTAAAGAAAGCAGCAGGTTACATAAGAGAGACTTTTCAGACAAAAAAAAAAAAGCACAGAATGAAGGCTGCTGGGTTTCGCTGCAGAAATAAGAAGCGAGTCGACAGTCAGCGTCTCCAGACTTACAGCTCATTTCCTTATAAACCTGCACACACACTGTACCTGAAACTATTCTTGTTTTTTTTAACACCAAACACTGACTTTGTTTCATTTCCTGCTCTTTATAGTATTTTTTTTAATGTAGAAACATTTAATTGCATTATTTTTGAAATTAAAGGCGTCTTTGCTCATTTCTTTGCATTTGCCTAAGACTTTTGCACAGTACTGGAGATCTAAAATCGTTGTCAGTCTAATTAGATTAGTCACACTACATTTATATTTTACAGTTAACACCAGTTTAATAAATCTGAGAATGAGCAGTTAATAAGCTTTCATAATTTAACTGCTATTATTCTGTATCAATCTGTGCAGTCTGGGGCAATAAAACTTTACAAGGCATTACAACTGTAGACTGCTGGAGTCTGAGGTAGTCCAATTTATTGCCCAGTTTCTTCCCCCAAGCCATCAGGACTCCTCACTAACCAGAGACTGGACTGACACTGACACCAACACACACACACACACACACACACACACACACACACACACACACACACACAATTCTGTATTGCCCACCTGCCCACTATTTTTGCTGCTAACCAAGATGTTTGTTAGCATTTACAGCATTTATTATTATACTGTAATACCTTTTTGCACTTTATTCCACACTGGAAGTGTGTACTGGTCGGTGCTGCGCTGTCTGTTACTGTGCCTATTGTCCTGTTTTAGTAATTATCGTACTGTCTTGCGCTGTTTACCTGCACACGTGCACCTCATGCAGTCCTGTGTAGGCCCGTGTAGCCTTATTTAGCTCTGTGAAGTCTCATAGCTCTGTGTTGTTTTATGTAGCACCAGCTGCATATGGTTAAAATGACAATAAAACCCACCTGACATATCACAGCACTGATAATGACGTGTGTAATCGCTGAACTGTTTTGCCGTGATGAGACGTTCCCTGTCTATTTAGCATGTATGGAAGGAGTCTCCAGTGTCAGCGCTTTGTAACGGGACAGAGGAGTTTACACTTCAAAGTAGGTCTACAACTTGACAACTTCAAGACGTTAAAAAAAAAAACCGCAAGTCATAACAGGAACTAAGTTGTTTTGAGGACATATATGGTTCGGTAACTCTTTGTTTCATCACACCACCATATCATTTGACCTTTTTTTTTTTTATACATCCCTTAAGTGTTTTACTCCAAAACACAGTTTTAAACCTTACCTCTACCTGTGTAATCTGTAGCCTGTAAGGCATTATAATGGAGGAGAAAGTAATTTGAAGAATACTGGGGATGGGGTAGAAGGTACCTGACACTTAGCAACATGTGCATAGCAACAGAAACAGCGCCAGATGGCTACAAAGTGGCCTATATGGCGGGTGCTGAAAGCGTAATTACACGGTACATGTATTTTACAGACTGACACCTCGATGTATAAATGGTACATCACAAACCATTATTTCTGTATGTTTCCTGTCATCATAGCCAGATGTACCGGCCATGATTAATATACGCTCCTGGCGGTGAATGACGCAATGTGCATGCGGAAATTCACATGAATCTTTTTGGTGGCTGGTTGGTGACACGCTCTTCAGTTCCCCTCAGCTTTAACGCGAGAACAAGTGCTGAAGGATTTGCACTGAAGCGGCGCGATGGATATATTAGTGAAAGAAGGCTCGCTGTTTTTACAGGGAGTCAAATTTGGAAAGGTGAGTCTTTGATTAAACACTTCTAACACTGTTTGGTGTATGACTCTTAAGGATAAACAACAAAAAAAAAAGTTCATAATACTTGGAATTATTAACACTTCAGTGTACCTGCTGTTTCAACCATCATATCTTGGCTCATTACTGCAAATACCACAAAATAATAAAAAAAAGTAATGCTGATTTTATCATATTAATGCTACTATGGTTTAAAAAAAAACATTTTAAGCACAGGAATGTTTCCTTCACAACAGCTTGTTTGAGGTAAATAACTTAATTTCAATTTAAAAACAGTATGGTTTCCCCCATCCCTGCCCACTATAACTACATTTGACCTGGAAATGTAATCAGTATAATACCTTAAATCATATTATTTGCATTCATATGTGAATCCATTTATCATCTCATTCTTGAATCATCCTTTACTATGAGTCGTCCATTATAGGTTATTAAAAAAACACCTTTCAGCTTCATCAAATTCAGTTAAAATAGTTACCTGAACACATTAATCCCTGTGAAATAACTGGAACACTCCATAACAGGAAACTGCATCATCTGAATTTCCTAAAAATGGGAAAAAGAAGGGAAAAAAATTATAAATTTTCCCCCCTTATTTTCAATGATATTGTGACAAAGTAACTCTGAAAATACAGACCTGATATGCAAATGATAGATGGCAAGTAATTTAAAAAAATAATGTCAATTAAATCATTAGAAAGTCCTTCGTGTCCTTATGCCATTATCACAGGCACTAGTTCACCACATTTAATGTATTTATTAATTTTATTCTTAAAAACTCAACTCTGTTACTCATTTAAGAACAAAATCCAGCAAAGAAACTTAGTTTAAAAAAAAAAAAAAGAAAAAAAGAAAAAGTACACTGTTGCGGTCCCTGGTTGTAAAAATCACCCAGGACATCTCAGGCAAAATTTTTGAGGTGTTATTTTCATACACTGTATATTTTTGTCCACTTTCGGCACAGACAACTCATGTGGTTATCGCAGAAGGATAGACAGACACGTTTTTTTCCCTACCCGAATCCCCCAGCATTAAACTGCTGCTAAATTATTCATAACAAATTAATGGGAACTTGTGAGTGTCTGGATAATATTAACATGCTGCATTAGGAAAAGCCGCAGCTGTTTAGGCACCCGAGGTGTCTCCGTATGCACAATGGCGTTTATGGGCTATGAATCATGCATACGAGAGCGAGGCAGCTCAGTGTCTCAGCTTCTTACCTCCAGCACCTAACTGGTCTCGGTGCAGAAATACGGAAACATGCCGTTTGATAACGCTCAGAGTTCAATTAGAGTAGAAAGGATTTTGTGTCCCTCGCCGCAGATCTCCACACTAACTTGTAATCACATGGAAAGGACCTGAGCATGTATATGTAAATAGATATAAATAGGTATGGTATACTCTCTGGCCACATCCTGCTTCCTGCTGGTTATGTTGCCTATACACTGAGTAATATCTGTGGTCTGGAACACATTCCAAATGCCCTGACGATAGCGAATCTTTTTGACCAAGTGACATGAAATAAAATGCCACATCATCAATTTTACGCTATTTGCAAAAACCAACATTTAATTAAAATTAAATAAGTAAAGAATAAAACACCTGAGAGGCCTGCTGTTATAGAAAATAAGCAACCACAGGGTGGGATGACACCGCTTAAAGTTGTGAAACACCCATCAACTCAACTTAGTTCCTGTTATCGCTTACATTCTAGAAGCTATAAACGGTCCTTCCCTTATCGTCATCTCTTCTGAGAGTAATTAAAAAAATGCCGCTTATCATTTTACCGATAAACCATGAAGCTCAAGATGTCTGAAAAGTGACGGCGTTCCTTTCAACCATTACGAAGCGCTGACACTGGAGACTCCTTCTGACCAATCAGAATCAAGAGTTCCACAGTGCCGTGGTATAATTATTTTATTATAGTCTCGAAATTCTACATGAAAGACTAAATTGCAAAGCATAACGCCGATACCTTTCCACGTCCCTGTGTCTCTGTGTGATGAATAGAAGATCTGGAGGAAGATCTGGGTGATGGTGTTTAAGCCTAGCCAGGCGGGAATCGGTCGCATTGAGATGTATGACATGCGGGAAGGAGCAGGCATGTCTGCAAAGTTTGCCATTCTGAAGAAAGCTGAGAAGCGGGTGATCCGGCTGGCAGAGTGCCTCAGTGTGACGCCGGCGCTGGGTGAAAGCTGCCCGGCAGGCTGCACCGCCTTTTACCTCAACACAGCTCAGCGCATCTACACGCTGGCAGCGCCGGCGCAGGACGACTGGGTATCTGCTATCTGCTCTCTGGCATTTCAGGTAAACTCATTCACTGAGGTAAAACCGTTGTGCAACCATTAAAAAAAATCAACAGTGTGTGTTAATTCCTTAAAGATTACGATCACTTTAATGTGACTGGAAAGCCATTTGAGGGTCACAGTTTTGTTGTAATAATGCCAGTACTTTTTTAAAAAAGTTAAAAACGCTTGTAGGGGGCCACACGGTGGCAGGGGAGGCTGGTGTAAATGAGCTCGCAGGGCTAAGTCTTTCAAAAATAAAAACGTCATACAAAACAGTTGTAAGAATGGTGTGAAGAATCGAGAAGTGATGCTGGGGCTGAATTCTTTCTAGCCCAGACTGTAAATTCATGCAGCCAATCAGTGACAAACATGTCATGTGATGACCCAGAGGGAAACGCCTCCTAGATTTGCTCTCACTGATAATTTTCAGACAAACCTGTAACACGTAAACAGTCATTAGCAGTAATTACGTAAGCGCAGGTGAAGTACAGTTGCCTTTGGAGAAGTAACTAAGTAACTTAAAGTAGACACTGACCAATCAGAGTACAAATTACACAAAATGGCAGCACTTTAGTGTTTTCTGGTTTGAACGGAAGGGTTACAGCTTTTCTGTTTGGTACTCCAGGGAAACATGGCATGAACCCAGTAGCACATTTCAGACTTAAAGCACTTCAGAAGAAAAACGTTAGAAAAAAAGGTAAACTCACAAATGTCTATCTGTCTTTAAAGTGTGTGTGTGTGTATGTGTATTAGTTACCACATCTCATTCTTATCATTGAGACCTCGTGATATAATGCACTGCCTAACTCTAATACTTTTATTATCGAGCTTGTGATAGATTTTTGCTCACATCTAATATCATAAACTGGATGAACTTTAGGTTCATAAGCTCCCAAACATGTCACATGCTGTTGACAAGCACCGCCTACTTTCAGAAGAGGCTATTTGACTGACACTTCAAATGGCCAATCACAGAGCGTGAAGTTTGCGCGAGGAGAAGATGGAGGAAAAGGGTGTTACAATAAAACGGGTTCAAAGAAAACTCCCGAGTAACTTTATAAAAAAACAACTGTTTTTTCAGTCTTTCTCCAAAGAGCTCACAGTGAACAAGCACTGGGTCATTCTGTTAAACAAATAATGACATTTAAGTGCGCTTCAACGATATACAAATACACATATCTAAAGCTTTTATCCAGCTAATTAGCGTACGTGTTAAAATCACTGGACAGTTAGTTAGCCGATGCTAACTGAGTTATAAGAGTTTACCACTTACCAGCTGTCGAGAACGGAGACGAGAAATACCAAATACCAAAAATATCTAACTGTAGAAGCTTTCTTCTGTCCTTTTCTTTCTCGTTCCCCTCTCTCAGCGCCATTTTTATATTTATAATTGAAAAGCCGTCTCTCTTCAGCACTGCTACAAACAGCTTCCAACAAACCTAATTAAACTGACCATTAACGCGCCACAAACCACGTGATCAATTTAGGCGCATCCTATTGGATAGTGATACAAAATTACAAAATGGCTGAACTTCTTCCAACAAACCTAATTAAACTGACCATTAACGCGCCACAAACCACGTGATCAATTTAGGCGCATCCTATTGGATAGTGATACAAAATTACAAAATGGCTGAACTTCTTCCAACAAACCTAATTAAACTGACCATTATCGCGCCCCAAACCACGTGATCAATTTAGGCGCATCCTATTGGATAGTGATACAAAATTACAAAATGGCTGAACTTATATATAGGTACAGTTTAAAAAGTCAGCTGTAACCGTGAAGCAAATTCATTTGGCTGTCACTGTTTCTATAAAAGGCAGAAGACACAAGCTATGGTAGTTAAATAAAGTAATACGCCAGTGCTGTTACAGTCTTAATTCGGATTCATCAGAAAGTGTTATAGAAATAATTATCTATAAGAGCAGCTCTGACAATAGTTCCAGCTGTAATTCAAATCAAATCTCATATTAATGCATGCCTTCTCTTACATTATTGTTTCCACAATCACATAAGTTTTTTTTTTTTTTTTTGTGAGATGTTTGTTTAGCTGGAACTTTATGTTTTCCAACACGGGAAAGTATTCAGGACATATGCGTTTGCATCATCTACTTCCTCTGTAATATGCCAAGCTCCATTTTTTTGTCTTATTAACTTCAGGAGAGAAGAAAAAAAGAGAGGCTGGTGCGAAAATGAGTGTTTACAGCTGCAGAAAAGTGATAACAGGAACTAACATGCTTCATAGATTTCGCAACATTCAATAACCCTATAAAAGGATTAGAATGTGTCCAGGCCGTATCACACCACGCCGTCACTGATTATTTTCCTTTTACATCACACCTTAAAGTGTTATTCTTTACAGAAACTACATTCAGTTTTCTAGGCTAGTGTGCTACATAGTGCAACTGATTATCAAGTGTAGGGGTACAGTGTTATTTGAAACACAGCCCCCTGTAAAAGGCACCTTGAATTTAATGTCCTCCTAAAAGGACAAACAGAACGAATAATTCAGACTTCACCCTTACTTATTTCAAGCATTTTTGGTATGTGATTAAAAAAGCTTAACTGAATCAGGACAGGTATTCACAAAGCCTCTCCAATCACCGTCAAATAAAATGATACCACATCAACAGATCTTCTTGTCTTTCAGCTCTCTAAGACCACACAAGCATAAATAAGCTACAAAGGATATTTTCTACAACCCTGATGATAAAGCAGCAGATTTTATAGCTCATGTCACACTGAGCTCTGCTGGGAATAATCATCTGTACTGGGGTTTAGTTCCTGTGTGATAACTGAACCTGCAGAATGAGGAAGTTCTGATAAACCTCACCTCGTCTTCACATCTCACTCTGTTGCTTGCACAAGATCTTTTCTGGCTGCTCTTCAAAGACGAGGTGTGAAAAAGAGGAATTGCGTATGCTGACCGTTTTGCAACATCTCCGTTTATTTTCTCAGTGGAACGAGGGAGGTGGCGAGGCCAGGAGAGCGCAGGGAGATGGTGGTGGTGATGATGCGCCCATGACGGAAAATGACATCTACTCCTCCTTGAGTCCAGGTGAAGTGGAGCTCCTTGTTTTTTTTTTTGTTTTTTTTACTGTTTTATCGGCTTTATCATTTCCTGCTTGGTGCACATCATAGTTTTTAAGAATTTAAGTGAATTCTACTGTCATTTCAGCCATCTCAGCCATCTCTGAGGATTCTGAGATTCTTGTAAAATGACAAGTCTGGGCCTTGTAGAGGCTGACCTCAAGTCATGATTGTTATCAATGTTTTGCAAAAGCATGTGTTCTAACAGGAAATGCACAAGTGTTTGTGCACTCTGTGTACTTTTGGCCCAGTCAGTAAAAAGAATTGGTCACATCAAGACATCATTTTGATAAATTTTATTATTAGTTATAGATCTACTGGGAACTCATGTCTGGTCATTTTGTGTCTATGAGCTAGTGACATTTGGTTAGTAAGATTTCAGATGCTAGGGGCAATTTAGCATAGACACTCCACCAAAGGGCATGTTTTTGGAGGACCAGGAAGAAAACCCACATGTACATGGGAAGCTCCACAGAGACAGTAACTCAAGCGGGGCCCGGGAGCTCTGAGAGTACTACTCGCCATGCTGTCCCATGCTGATCTTTCTATCCAAGAAAACCTGACTGTATGGAAAGGAGTTTGCAGAGTTAGATCAGTATGGTCTCTCATTCTGCATACAGGTCAGTTCCAGGTGACGGTGGCAAGCTCGGAGGCATCCATTCGTTGCTGCATATTCGGATCGTACCTGCTGTCCCCTGAGAAAGAGTCCCTGTGCCTGCTGAACATGAAGACAGGCCACGTTGCGTTCCGCTGGCCATATCGCTTTCTCCGCAGATTTGGCCTGGTCAAGGTATGCATATTTAAACATATTCAATTTGGCAACCATAAGTCTTTTTTTTAGGTTTATATTACTGATTCTTTCATAGTAAAGGCTATGTGGCTTTCATAGTTGTGAAAAAACAAAAACAATCTGTAAACCACTAACACCTACTCTTACTCACTGCTAACCCCATAGAACAATCCACCCTCCCCCACAAATAAACACACAACTGAAAATAAATGAATGGGAGAAGGCTGTTCTTGGGTGACAAATAATGAAGGACTGCCAGCACCTATAAAACTAATTTGGGGTCCCTCATGGGACAGGTACAAGGTTAAAAGCTGCAGAAAATGATCTTTTGCACACTGCATGGGGCATCATTTCAAACATGTCCTCTAACAAGTTCCAACAGTTGAGAAGAATTAAATCAAGGACTTGTGCTCCTCCACCCTTGCCTACGTTTAACCACTCAGCATTTTCTTAAAGTTCTAGGTTCTCAGATTCAACAAAGGACTTATACATTTTTGTCAACTCTGTTACAGGAAGGAATAACCATCGAGGCAGGCCGTCGTTGCCAAACAGGAGAGGGCCTCTTCATTTTCCTTTCCAAGCAGGGGCCACAGATCTACCAGGCTATCGAGGAGGCCATCATGCATCAAAGCGTGCAAGACCTGCTGTCCAAAGTTACCGCTCTGCCCCAAGAGAATACGCTCCCACCGCCACTGCCAACAGCCAGTCCGGCATCTCCAAAATCAGGCATCTCTCGAAGAAACCTTGCTCTTCCTGCACTTCCCGGCACAAAGCCCCCCGTCAGAAGCCCTCAACCTGAATCTCCTGAAGCGCTGTATGCCAAGGTGAAGCCTCTGCCCAAACCAAGAAATGTACCGACACCTCCAGCTTTGCCTGTGCCCAAACTCATGACTGAGCCAGAGACAAAGCCAAAAGATTTGGACATTAGTGACAAGGAACCTGACTATGAGTCCTGTGACTGGAATCAGAAAACCCAGACGAGGGAGGACAGTTCTGACAGTTCTCAGTTGTACAGCACAGTCAGGCCTCTGCCCCATACCAGAAGAAAACCTGATGTAGATACCAACCAAGAGCATCTTAAAAGCAGCCGACAGTCTCCCGAATTTGGCCACACCGAAGTCCCGGTCAGCTTCAAACAAATCCTATCCAATGTTCTCTTCAAAGACGTGACCAGGATCGCGCCACCTCCTGCACCCAAAACATACAAAGAGAGCCCAAATCTCTTGGCTGAACCGGATTACTATGAGATCCAGAAATGAAACTAAGCACTATTAACAGAAATCCAACCCTAGTGTGTTCGAAGGGCCTGAAGCAACGTGGACCTGATTTCCCAGCTGTTGCAGAACCTTCGTGCAAAAACGCTTTTTCTATCAGGTCTCAGTTCCATTTCTCTGATACCAAATGTATGACGGAGTGTGAAATAGTGCAGATTGATGATTGGTAGAACGCTATCGTGACAGAATTGTCAGAATCAGACTGCATTCACGCATCAGTGCATCATTCTCATTGAAACGAATGGTTCGTGAGTGCTACAGAATGTATTTATCGCACTCTGCTTGACAAAATGCCTTTTAAGTGTTGCTGTATTAAAGTATTGGCACCCCTAGCTCCGCTTGGGTTGCTGGCTACTACTTCAGCCAGCCAACAAACTCGCTGCGTTGCACTCGTGCTTAATAGTTCAGTCTGTTATGGAGACATCCAACTGAGCCAAGAACATTTTAATGTACAATAAGTTATATGTCTATTTTTTTTAAATATATCATATCAAAGAAAATCAACATTTTGAATAGTTCCATACTAACTTGTGCTCATCAGCCCACAGCCTCCAGAGAAAAAGATTGACAGATTGACTTTGTCTAACAAGTACTTGAATAAGGTACGTATATTTATGGGTTCGGTACTAAGAATCGGCCGATACCCCGAGCTCTGGGAGAGCTTAACACGATCAGATCCAGTGCGTTCCTTCGCACTATGCATACAGTAACTGCAGTGAAATTGAAAATATGTAAGGAAAATTGTTATTTATGGTGAACATGATGGATGTGTTACACAGAACGTAAATGGTGTATACATTAAAACAGTAAATACTTTTCTGCCTCTTAAATTATGGATTTTATTAAACAGATTGAGTTGGAAAAAAATTGCATTACATAAATAATAGCAGTTGGTTCATTGGCAGTGGATTTATGTTACGTGTGGATGTAAATCACAATGCTCAGGTAATAAAGTGCAGAAATCCAAAAAAAAAACAACAACAAAAAAAAGCAGAGTTTCCTGTAAAGGTTATTCTGTGGGCCAGTTCATATTCATTTCCCCAACAGGCTACTTTAACATCTACTGCATCTATTTGGTCCCCTTTAATGTCTACTAAAACACAGACAGAGAGAATAGTTTTACAAGCCCACACACAATCGCAGGTTTATTTTCAGGGCCGCAATAATACATTGTTTGTGAAAGATTATTGCTGTGCTATTGGCCTTTACAATACTGGTATATCAGAGAATATCATCCAAAAAATTTGACCAAGAAATATATATATATATAAAAAAAAATACAGCAGGCCTGTGTTTAAGCATGTCATTTTGTTTTGGTCTCCAATTGTACATGTCAAGAAGTCATCAACACACTAATATTAGTAGAATAAATAAGCTGACTCTAATGCTAAAAAAATATTTCTGTAGGCTTTTCTGTCCTTTCTTTTTTTTAAAGACACACACGGTTCAGTCTGTCCTGTACACAGACTCTTTATTTAAATGGGCTATTGTAGGCTAATCATGCCTTTCTCCTAGAAAGCAAAGATGGAAAGAAAGAAAATCAGAAATGAGAGGAAGGGTGAGCTAGAAAATAAAAGTGAAGTTAAGGTGAGCTGCTTTTGTAAAAGCTTAAACTAGTTTACACTGAATAAACACTTGAGCGTCCCAGATAACAAAAACAATCGATGTGGTTGTTTGAACAGAAGAGGAGACGGTAGAAATGAGAACAATAAAAGTAAAGGGAAGTGTGTTTATAGTGCAATTACTGATAACGCCCTGTTTTAATGATATAATGTAAAATCTGTGAACAAAAGCTTGTTTAAGGACAGGACTGGCACGGCTAGGAGTCTCACCGTCCAGCAACAGCCCTGCAGACGAAGCCCTCGGCCGGGCAAAGCCTCAGACTGGACAGAAGTCTCCGCTTACTGGAAAGTCAGAAATGTGAGACTACTCTTACAGCACAGGAAACTGTCATTTCTGTCATACATGTGACACTTTTTATCCATTTATAGTTGCACTTAGTGTTGGGAAGACTTTCCAATGGCGGAAAACTCTCCTTAAAGAAAGCTTAACCACACACACACACACACACACACACACACACACACACACACACACACACAAACTGAACTCTTGGTGTCTGTTGTTAGTTAGCTATCCAAATTAGCTAAATAGATAGCTCACATTAACCAAAACAACAAACTGGAGTTAGCCGAGTTAGCTAGAATGTTTGTGAATAGTAAAAATTTTTTACTTGGAAATTTGTTAGTAAAAAAATTAATTGTGGCAGCGAATAAAAAGGTATTCTGTTACATGCTGTTTTAGGTTTGAAATAAAATTGCCTGAAATTACAATTAGGTGTGTGTTAGCTACTTCCGGCCAGTCAGGGCCTTTCTCTTCACCCAGCCTGGGGCTTCACAGCTGAACTTTAGTGTCATAAGAAAATATCGATGTCATGGTATTTAATAATCACTACATAGTCATTTGCTCATATATACGCAGTTTTTTCCCGCCCCGTCAGGTGCTCACTGAGTTCCCGGATGTCCTTCCTCGGCGTCACTGCAGTGTGAAGACTCTCCGTCGCTGCCGTTGGCCGCCGCGAGCTCCATTTTTTCGGGATCAAAGTGAGCCGAGGGCGCGGACAGGATCAGCACGTGTCCTTCGGTCACCGGAGCCGCGGATGGCGGCGTCGTCGTCGTCGTCGCGTCCACGGCGTAACCGGCGCACGGCGTCTGAAAGCACCGGCGCGCGCGAGATGCGTCCCCGGTGCTGCGCGCCGCAACGCCCTCGAGCAGCTCGGACAGTTCGGCGATGTAGATCTGCGCCATCTGCAGCGTGTCGTACTTGGACAGCTTCTTGTCGTTCTCCAGCGAAGGGATGACGCTGCGCAGGCGGTCGAACGCGCGGTTCAGGCCGTGCATGCGCCGGCGCTCGCGCGCGTTCGCCGCGACGCGCCGGTGCCTGTGCGCGGCGCCCAGAGAGTGCTCTTTAGGGGCGACGGCGGCGACAGGGTCCGGCGAGGTGTCCGGAGTGACGTCCGGCGAGGCGCGCGCGTAATGACTGGAGCGGGCCGCGGTGGGGGCATGCGCGTGCGCGCTCATCCAGCCCCGCGGGTCACTGCGGGTCAGCGTCGCGCGCTCGGACTGGGGGATGTCCTGTGGGCGCTTTGGCACGTGCGCTTCCGACCAAGTCAAAAGTTCAGCATTGGCCATCATGGTCAGAATATCAGACTTGGAGGAAAATAAAAACGTGTAGAGGCCTTGATCTGGGTCAGGTTTATTAATTCCAACAATTCTGCAAGAAAAAAAAAATAATAATATGGAGCAAAAATCCTTGATGCTCTTCAACACTTCTCCAGGCACCTTTTTAAATCCCAGCACCTCTACTATTAGTTAAACGAAGGAGGAAAAAAAAAAAAAAGCAATGATGACTCAATGTGAAGCAGAAGCCCTTGATCCTGTCTCGCCTCCTCAAGCTGCCTTTTCGAAGTCCAGGCAATTCTTCTATGAGTACAAATGAGTTTAAAAACCTCAACTGAAGACTGAAAGATCTTAAAGGTCGCTGCGTCTACTCAGAAACTGATCTACCACCAGACGTAGAGACACTTCCTGCCTTCATCCAGGTGCCTTGATTGCTCCTTTAGTACCCATTCAGAGTGGACCCTCCTCCCCTCGGAGCTACAGTCGGGTGTTTCAGGGCCAATAGGAAAAGTTCCTCTCACGCCCACAGAAGAAAGGAGGATTTGTGGTTTTGACACTTTAGGAAGGCAATTGTTCTCTGGTGATGGATGATTTTTTTGGAGGGGGGGATGTTACATTATAATACTAATTGCGTTGTGATTCTTCTCTTTGGAGAGAAAAGATTATTCCACCAAAAAAATAAATAAAATAAAGATGATTCTCAAGTCAAGAGTCAAGAGGCTTTTATTGTCATTTCAACTCTATATAGCTGATGCAGTACACAGTGAAATGAGGCAACGTTTCTCCAGAAGCTTGGTGCTACAGAAAACAACAGACACCTCATGCTGCATTTCGGTGTCTGTGTGTAAGCCACTTGGACAGGTGACATTTTTACACCACGATGAGTCACCACGATGCACTGTTTATTTTCTTCTGTCCGTGACTGATTAATGCGATCAGTATTTCATGCTTTTGGTGAAAACACACCACAGGAAAAACTTTCTTATTTTCTCCAAAACTAGTTTCAATTTCAAGATTCCACATCGCAATAACAAATTGCATATCCTAGTCAGTGTGTGCAAAACATTTATACCAGTGCTGAACTTGGGACTGTTGAGCAAACATCCTTATACACTGGAATCAACAGTCAGCGCCTTTGGGGAAGGAGCTGAGTTCTTACAGCAGCGTGATGTATGATTGTGTCAGTTCTCAAATAAACTGTAAAAGGGAGCAGCGGAGTGTTTAAGGCTATAAACCGAGCAGGTGGAAGGCGGCTCGTGAGGCACACCTGTCGAACCCCGGAACTCCAGCCCAAGCAATGAATCACTCAGGTCAACAAGATCAACTCAAATAATAACAAGAGCCAGGATCGTCGACTGCTGTGGCATGCTGCCGTGGAAAGCAGATCTCGTTCCAGTATTATTTCATGCCGTATCTATTTCTTCCTCAGGTGAATTTATTCTCAGGCTTAATTCAACACTGGGAATTTTGCTGTGAATATGAATTGATGCTTAAAATGCATATAAATTCATTTGTATATTATACACAATATACTGTATGTATATAGAAAATTAAATTTTTCGATATGTTTAATTATCTAAGAAATCAATCCATTAAATACACAAATAAATATCTATAAAAATGATATAATTATCATTTCTATTGAATGCATAAATTTTTAACATAACTACTTTAATATATTTATTGTGTTCAATTAATTATTAAATTATTATAATTATTTTATCATTTTTTTTATAAGAAAATGGTTTTATTTTATTTACTGAATATATGCCATTTAATTTATAACATCTATAAATAAATGT